>VYZT01021142.1:0-42316 GCA_013400735.1 Pomatostomus ruficeps
CAGGGCTCAGTATTGGGGCCAGTAAAGATACTTAGTATCTTTATTGATGATCTAGATGAGGGGATGGAGTGTATCCTCTGTAAGTTCGCAGGTGACATGAGTCAGGCAGGAATGCCTATCTGCAGGAGGGTAGGAAGACTCTACAGAGGGATCTGGGCAGACTAGATCGATGGGCTGAGGTCAGAGGTATGAGGTTCAGTAAGATGAAGTGGCTGGGTCCTGTATTTGGGTTACAACAACCCCATACAGTGCTACAGGATGGGACAGAGTGGCTGGAAAACTGCCAGGTGGTAAAGGACCTGGGGATGCTGATCCACAGCCACTGAACATGAGTCAGTGTGTGCTCAAAAAGACAAATATCATCCTGGCTTGTATCAAAATTAGTGTGGCCAGCAGGATCAGGACAGTGACTGTCCCCCTGTACTCACCACTGCTGAGGCCACACCTTGAGTACTATGTCCAGTTCTGGGCCCCTCACTACAAGAAGGACATTGAGGTGCTGGAGTGTGTCCAGAGAAGGACAGTGGAGCTGGGGAAGGGTCCTGAGAGGAAGTCCTATGACAAGCAGCTGAGGGGGCTGGGGGTGTTTAGTCTGCAGAAAAGGAGGCTCAGGGGAGACCTTATCACTCTTTACAACTGCCTGAAATGAGAGTGTAGTCAGGTGGGGGACAGTCTCTTCTCCCAGGCAGCAAGGGACAGGACAAGAGGAAATGGCCTCAGCCTGTGCCAGGGGAAGTTCAGGTTGGACATCAGGTAGCTTTTCATCACTGAAAGGGAGGTCAAATATTGGAATGGCCTGCCCAGGCAGATGGTGGAGCCACCGTCCCTGGAAGTGTTCAAGAACCAACTGGACATTGCACTTGGTGCTATGGTTTAGTTGACAAGGTGGTGTTCAGTCAAAAGTTAGTCTTGATGATCTTGGAGGTCTTTTCAAACCTTTATTGATTCTGTGTTTCTAATGGTTGTTTCTGTCCTTATTAACAACTTCTCCCCATCCAGCTCTACCTGAAAACCTTTTCTAATGTATTTTTTTTTAACAAAAGTATTTCAAATATCTCTTTGTTGTGCCTTACACCTTAATTATTCTAAAATGTCAAGGTGCCAAGATGTTGATTTGCATTCAATTGCTTCACAGTCATGTAGCAGAAAAAAAACCAAGCTCAGTTTCTACAGCAACAGGACTACACTTTTGGTAGTATTCTCTTGCTTTCTGGTTCTAACATTTACATGTTTTAATATAATATGTAAATAAGTGTAAATAGTAAAAGGACTTTACTCTGTTTTAACTGGTATGTTGAAGGGCTGGATGCCTGAAAATGCATACTGGACTGGGGGTTTTTTTATGGTTCAGTAAAACATACTATCCTTTGCTTGTCTTCTTTCTGTGGGGGAGATTGAAAGGTATAATGCAAACAAAAAACCCCACAATATCATCATTGCAAGGGGTGACGTGTCATGGTAGTTTCCTGTGGCAGTTTTTTATAAAAAGATGAAAGACAGACAGATGTTTGATGAAACAGTTAATGAAAGAGAATGATACTTGAAGCAGTTGATACAACAACTGCTGAAGGGCCATGTTCTATTGATGGATGGTTTATCTCTTTCGAGTGAGCTATATTGCAGGTAATAAATGCTGGCAAACAGTAACAGCCATCTAAACAGAAGGTTTAGAAATCACCACACCTCTGATTAGCCTTAACAGAGCAATATGTGCTTGATATTGACAGAATCTCATTATAGATAAATTAAGATCCTTCTAGGAAGATCACATTTATCTAATGGAAGCTTTTTGTGGGACAGGGTATTTAAATTCTGATAGTTTTGGTAAATAAGGTCCAATTGATTTTTTGTTTCCTCACAGCATTTCTGTTGTTCTAAAGTCAAGCCATGGCAATGGTCTGATAAAATGGTTGGGAAAAAAATTAATGAACATGTGTTGGATTTCTTTAAGATTAATACAAGAAAATGGAATTAAGAAGATCTGCAGGAAAACATGATAAATTTATAGAAGAATCTCCTGCAGGGTTTTTCCTTGTTTTCTGTTTTACTTAGATCACCTTCTTTTTTTCTTTTTCTTTTCTTTTTTTTTTTTTAACTTGCTGATACAAATACTTCAAAAATACAGGGATAGACACATTCTATTGTTCTTAAAAATTCTCGAAGGAAATCAATGACACACTGGACCAGCAAAAAACTCTGCCCCAGATTTTCCCCCTTAGGTATATAGTACAATATAAAAAGAAAATCTGTGGAAAAAGTGGTTGTGTGAGGTTTTATGTACTTGTTATTTGGATGCTGGGTGTATTTCAGCCACTGTTTTTGTCTGCTCTAGCCCAAGTTCCAGGTCCTGGATGTACTATAATTGTAGAAGTCTTCCTAGGCAAGCCATGCCTAGTCTGGAAAGTAGGTTGTTTGGAAATAGGGACAGGAAGAGAACCATCTTCACGACTCTTGCTATATTTGGTGTCCTTTGGCACCATAGTCATAAATAAATGTGTTTCCTTGAGAGGATATAGTTCTGTTTTGGAAGCACCAACAAAGATCCAGGATTGAAAAATAGTAATGAAGTACCCCTGGGAAAATTCAGTGAGGGAAGTGTCAGGTGAAAACTTACATTAGGGTTCTGTCTGTGAATATGCAGGTCCTAACTTCTGCGTTCTTGCCTGTATGCTTTGCTCCTAATGCAGTAAGAGCCATGTCCTGTCCCTGGGAACATCATCCTTTAATATTGAGCATCTACCACATTTCCATCTGCAATATGTATGAATGGAAGACGAAAAAACATCTGAGATATTAAACTAGAGGCATTAGGACCATTAAGAACAGAAGCTTGAGAGTTCCTTCCAACCTTCTGATTTCCCATACAATGTCTGGGTGTGCATTCTAGTGCAGAGAGGGTGCCAGGTTAAAAGGATTTTAAGGTGGACCCAATATGGCAAATTTTGATCTTTCTGGGAACACTGTTAACATGATGAGTTGGTTGTATATCAGTTACAGCATATAGAAACCAGGGGGTATCCCAAAGTTCTTTCTCAGAAGGAAACACTCTTTCCCCAAAACAGGTTATGAAGTGAAGTAGACCTCTGCTTGTCGTCGGTGTTAGGGAAGAAACCAGCAGCTGATGCAGCAGCATCCTACGTAGTATATAGCATTGTCCAGGCAACCAGCAGCTCTACCTTAGTTATACTGAGACATGCTCAGAAATCACTTAAATGCTGCAGTGCAAGTGAGTTGTCTGGTGAAAGCACCTGCTTGTGAATTATATGTTTCAAGAACTTTTTCAATGGTTAGCTCTAGAAAAGTGTGAGGGTGCAATGAGAAAAACTTATTTTCCTGCTACATCAAGGACTAGAAGAGTTTCATGGCAGGTAATAATTCAATTTCTCAGGTAAAACACAGTTTAATTTGTGTGATAGCAGGAAGTAGCTTTGCAGTCATGACAGGCAAGGTGTGGTTGCTTTGACTAAGCACATCTTCATGTTTTAGGCAAGGAAATGCTTGGCTGTGATTATCTTGAGTGTTAACTGATTCTAAGAAATGTGCACAGCCTCTGGGCCTACCACCCATCTGGATTCAGATTGTCTCTCTCACACATGCAGCATTTGCAGCAGAAGCAGCTTCATGCCGTGTCTTGGTTCATCTCCGTTTTTAGAGATCTTATGCTGTGTAAGATTTATTTCCATGCCAAAGCCACTCAGAGTCCATACAACTGGCTTGCTCTTCCCCCCAGCAATGTCACCAGTTTCCTCACATGCCTGTGATTGTCAGCAGCCTGCTCACTTGTTTGTAGTGCATGGCAGGTCTGATGACAACTGGCCTGCTTCAGGGTTGGGAACTCCCATGGAGAAATCCTGCATCATCCTGAAAGTGCCTATGCCTACAGAGGGTCCATGTTATGTTATCTGTGGGGAATGCTATACATTGCACAGGTAAGACTGCAAGCAGAGATTAGGGTTAGGGGGGGCTTCATGGTGGGGACATACTGCTTTCCTGCTAGGAGGAGAAGGATGCAGCATCAAGACTCTGGAAAAAGGAACCTCAGTGAGGCAACCTTGTACCAGATGACTGGAGCCACATCTGAATCACACCATTTGCACGTCAGGGACAGTGTCAGGTGGGCGGCACAGCAGAGACACTATTAATGAAGCAGAGGAAGATTGCCCAGGAGCACTGGGCTGAGTGGATACTCAGGATGCTCAGGCAAGGACCACTTCCTCACTTAACTGGGCCTCCCAGAAGAGAGAAACAGCACAAAGAAGTTTGGGGATGAATCAATAAAAAGGTCTTTAAAAAGTGAGACAGATTATGGGGTTGCTTAATTTGGCTTCTAAATTATGAACAAACGTGGGTAAGTAATTTTCTCTCTTAATAATCCCCTGATGAAAAAGATTTTTTACAGGAAGGACTGCTTTTGAGCTTAGCCAGAACTTCCAAGGAAACCTCTCCGATGACAGAGGTTGGTTTGGTTTTTTATGTTGGCTTTTTTTTTTCCTCCTAAAGAATGAGTCCCAAACAATGAATTTGCACAAGTGGAAATCACTACAGTGAAACACTGTAGTCTGTGCACATATCCATGCCACATATGAAAACTGCACAGAGCAATTACTATTGTATGTGCTACATTGAGATTAAACAGCATGAAATATGTGGAGGGGTCTCTTGGAGAGTGGTGTTGATGGGTAACTGATGGTGTGGCAAGTGTTTAAAATTCCTGGAGTGAGGATATGAACATCACCTGCTAGATTCTCTTTATTTGCATTATCTGATGGTTGATTTATTTACCAAATGAAGCATCAGTTTTATTTACCAAATATAATGTGACAATCTCCCTATTCAGCAGCATCCCTTAATGGTGGTGCTAGGTGGATGGTTGGACTTGAAGATGATCTTGAAGGTCTCTTCCAAACTTTACATTCTGTGATTCTGTGATAGTTTTATTTGGCATGGTTTTACTGACTTGTGTGGGCTGCTTGCTGCTTCATTATGCTTGAAAAAACTTTAGAGCATGACTACCACTTCTTATTTCTTCCCAGTTGAGTGGACAAGAAGCAGTGTTTAGATAAACAGTGTAATTAAACCCACACATTTACACTAACACAAATTTAATATCAATGAACTGCCGTGAGTGTGTGAGTGTGTGAACACTCACGGCAGTTCATTGATAGAGATGGCTGATTCTTTACAAAAAGAAAATTAGCTGTCTTAACTATCAAAATGCTATCTGAAAAATCAAAATAAAAACCAATTCAGACAGCTGTAATGGTAGAAAAAGAATAGAACTGTTTTAGTTGGAAAGGACCTCTGTTGATCATCTAGTCCAACTACCTGACACGTTAGGGCTGACCAGAAGTTAAAGCATATTGTTAAGGGTATGTCCAAATGTCTCATAAACACTGACAGGCTTGGGGCATCAACCACCCCTCTAGGAAGCATCTTCCAGGGTTTGACCACTCTCTCTGTAGAGATATGCCTCCTAATATCCAGTCTTAACCTTTTGTGACACAGTCTTGAATCATTCCCACACATCCTATTGCTGGATCCCAGAGAGAAGAGATCAGCATCTCCCTCTCCACTTCTCCTCCAAAGGAAGGTGCAAAGAGCACTCTTCAGCCTCTTTTCTGCAAACTAGACAAGCCCAAAGTCTTCAGCTGCTCTTCACAGGACATGGCTTCCAGCCCTTTCACCAGCTTTGCTGCCCTACGCTGAATGTATTCAAGAACCCTCATGTATCTGTGTCCTGCAGTGCCCGTGTTGTTTTCCTTCCTTTTTAATCCCTTTCTGTACTTACCATGGCAGATCTCCTCATAAAGCATCTCTTTGGTGTTTAGTTACTGCAGGCTTCCCATCTATTTAAAGAAGAACAGTAGCTGCCACGCAAGGGCAGTTCAGTTCACTTGGCTCTGGGATTATTCTGGGATGTTCTTCTCTTCTTTCTGTTACCAAAGCCTAGGATGGTGGGATTTCCCATGTAATTATGTCATTTAGGTAGGTTGGGTCTAGATCTTCTGTCACATTGCATGGGAGCTGGGAAAAGGAGGGCTGCTTTCCCCTCTGCTTGCTGGTGCTACCAATGGTCTTTAAGAGTTGGTGGACTGGGTATGAGGGATTGACAGAATCTCTGGCTGGGCACTTGGAGAAGTTGCTGACTGAAGTCACATACCTTTGTCTCTGGGCTAGAAATTTCAGAAATCCTGCTGAGGGATTGTAGGAATCAATGGAGTGCTGCAGGAATCAGTGCATAGACTCCAGACAGAGCACAGAGAGCCCATTCCTGGTGCTTGTCTCTGTATGAAATGCTGCAGAGAAGCCTGTTTGGACATCAGTTTGTGGTCTGGTAAAGTTAGCTCTATTGAAATGACCAGATTAAGTGCTAAAGAACTCTCCCTGCATGACAATAGTTTTTGGTGTAACTTCCTAGAAAGGGACAAAGACGTCTTGCTAACCAGGCTCTTCTGTATTCTTGGTGGACTGAGATGCTGTAATTGTGGTTGCATGCTAAGAACTTTTTGCAGGTTTCCTGCCCCTTTTTCCAATGAAGTTGGTCTCCTGGAAGAAGCAAATGAATTTGGCGCCTATTGCATGTCTGGGCAAAGGACAAGAGGACGAGAGACAATTAATTAATCAACTGCATCCTTACCCTTTCTATATATCTGCATGAAATTATAGGCTTTGAGTCACAAAGATATTTTCCTTCATCTAAGCAATGAAAAAGGTGAAAAGATGCTTTTTGTGTAGTGGAAAAAACACTGCCATCTCCAAAGCACTTAAATTCTGTGAGAAAGAAGAAACAACTGAGAGGATGTTTCATGAGGTACTACCAACCTGCTCCTTGTATCAACAACAGCTCACCAAAATAAAGATCTCCCTGACAGCAGGTAAGACTTGTTCATGGGGAGCTGTCTTTACCTCTGCAATTTACTCTGTGCAGGCAGATCCCACAGAAGAGTGAATAGGGCCAGGAGGTGCTCCAGGCACCAGAGCAGAGATTCCCCTGCAGCTTGTTGTGAAGACCATGGTGAGGCAGCTGTGCTCCTGCAGCCACAGAGGTCCACAGTGGAACAGACATCCACCTACAGCTTGTGGAAGATCCCATGCTGGAGCAGATGGGTACCCAAAGGAGGCAGTGACTACCACGTGGGAAGTTCATGCTGGAGCAGGCTCCTGGCAGGACCTGTGACCCCATGGAAAGATGAGCCCACTCTGGAGCCAGGACTTGTGACCCTGTGGAACACCCAGGCTGGAGCAGCCTGTTCCTGGAGGACTGCACACCGTGGAAGGGACCCATGCTGGAGCAATTGGTGCAGAACTGCCGCCCATGGGAGAGACTCAGTTGGAGAAGTCCATGAAGGACCACCTCCTTTAGAAGGGACCCCACACTGGAGCAGGGGAGGAGCATGAAAAGTCGTCCCTCTGAGGAGGAAGGAGAAGCAGAGACAATGTGTGATGAACTGACCACAATTCCCATTCCCTGTCCCCCTGAGCTCCTGGATGGAGAAGGTAGAAATTGGGAGTGAAGTTGAGGCCGTAAAGAAGGTAGGGATGGGGCAAAGAGCCTTTGAGATTTGATTTCTCATTACCCCACTCTGATTTGACTGGTAATAAATGAAACAAATTTTGCCAAGTCTGTTTTGCCTGTGACAGTAACTAGTGAGTAATCTTCCCCTATCCTTATCTTGGCCCATGAGCCTTTTGTTATATTCTCTCTCCTCTGTCCAGCTTGTGAGGATAAAGTGGTACCTGGGCTCCTGGTGTCCAGATGAGGTCAACTAACCACAGCGTTTAGTGTTTTTCCTGAAGTTAAACTGATACTCAGTTAGTGTCTCATGCTCCTTGCTGTTTTTAAACCTGTAGGCCAGGAGTCCCATTGAGGTCACAGGAGAGGTGAATTTGTTGCAGGATTAGTTGCACTTCTTTTTCCACTCTGAAATTGAATACTGCTGAATTACCCTCATCAGTGCTTAAAAGGTAATACGAACTTGTGTTGAAATTAGCAGGTCCTTCTAACAGGCTTCAAGACCAACCATTTCCCCTCAGTTTTACATTATTCTGCTTCATTGCAGAGAATGTTTTCTTTTGCTGTGTTGTAAAATCCTCTTCAGTAAAATAAAAATGAAATGTGCATGTCCACAAAGTACATGTGAATCCGTTTGCCTATTCTAATTTGGTTCTTGTGTACACTTATTTAATGGGTAAAATTATAATTTAAGGTGCTCTTTATACTATATCTCTGCTTATTGTCATAACCGAAATTCTCAAAACAGCTAATCACCAGAAGCACCTCTGGTCTGAATACTTTTTAAATAAAGCTGTGAAGCTTTTCTCTCTAGAGCTATTTCAAAATGTGAAAAATTGTTCTGTCACTCTAGTTGTAGCAGTCACTATCTCAGGTAAAATATATGGTTCTATTTCCCTGTCATTTGCATCATTTGATTGGATATATTTCACAATTTTCCTTTTAATTGGAATTCCTGCTTATTCTTCATGAGAATTATCGTGTACCTCACCCCGTAATTTCCAAACTAATGTATATCAGTGCTTTGTTGGCTGGCATTATGATATTGAAAATACTTTGTATTCTTCATTTAAGAGTAGTTGAATCACCAGAGACATTTCCTCTGAATGCAAAAATGGAATTACTGACCAAACCGAGTAAATTTTAAAAATCATAAATAGTATTAAAAGTTAATTATGTCTCACTGTGTAAAAACCATCCTGGTAAATAGAGTGTTCTAGCTGTTTTGTGAGATCCTTTTCTTCTTTGCCTGCTGTTCGTTTGAAGCAGCTAAGAGTAAGTATCTGAGCTGAAGCGCAGTTCAGGTTACTCTCAGCTGTTATAAAAGGAAGATAGGTCAAATGAGAGGCAGCCATCATCCCTTTGGAGATGACAGCCCCTGATCCTGCCCTTTGCCCCTATTAGACAGACCCAGCCAGGATAACTGCTAGGGAGTGATCTGGGCTGTCAAAACCTATGGTAAGACACCTGAAGCGTGCTTTCTGACTGCTTGGTGTTACATTTGTCATTTGTATGGAGGTACTGCAAGTGGAAAATGAGTGTTAAAAGCAAACTGGTTGGCTACCATGGTGCTTTCTAGCTATTTAAAATATCAAATCACAAAATAATTTCAGCTGGAAAGGGGTCTCTGAAGGACCATCTAGTCCAACCAAGATTGATTTCCCATTTAGGCCAGGGAGCTGATATATGGGTAAAGGTGTATAAATATGGGTCAGGGGAGAATTAGCCTTATCTGTGTTGAAACAGGCCTGGACTAGGGAAAAAAATATCAACTAGCATAAGCACTTAAAGCTTTTCTGGAAGAAAATTGCTTTTCCTTCATGATTGTGTGTGTTCCTGCTCCACACTGACAAGCCCTCTTTTTGATACCACCCTAATGAAACACATCCTTGGTTAAGAAGCTTCCTCTGGGATGATGCCAGCATACGCTGCATTCTCTGTCCTACTAACTGCCCTCCACGGTCCCCAAGCGTGCCGTGTCTCTGTCAGTCACCCTGATTAGAATTTTGAACTCTGCTGCACAGAAGTCACAATGTCCCAGAAGCATCCACTCCCACTTCGAAAAATTGCTAATTATGGAATTGTCCCTTTCCCCATTAGCTCACCGCTGCAAGCAGAAAGTACAAAAATTAGGCTAAAGTGTCAAGCAGGGGGGGATGCTGGAGCCTTCCTTGGAAAAAGAATGTGAGGGGAGAGGGGAAGAGAGCAGGGAATCCTGCACTGTAATCATATTTATACGTTTTCCCTATTCCAGCTTCCCCAACACTGCACCACTTGGGGAGATGGGGAGAAATGGTGTTGAAATGGTCCCAGGTCGCAGTGTGCTTGTGGGTCAAGGGTCCAAGGTCATCTGGACTGACTGCTGAGGCACAGGCTCTCTAGTGTACCCAATGTATGTCTTGAGGGCATACTTTGAAGCATTTCTTCTGATTTCATTAAAATTAGATTCATTTTTTTTCCAAATTATTAATAGTCAGGACATTATATAGGGACCTGGATGTCCTCAGAGCTCTGAGTAGGTATTTTAGCAGCTTCACTTCACTCGATCGTGGACTCAGTTTAAACAATTTTCTAATGTAAATAAAATCTTCATTTTAAGAGCTCAACCTGTTTCCATGACATCCTGCTAGTGATTCCTGGTCACAAAAGAAATTGATTTGTGCTGCAGGCAATTCTGTGGCACCAAATTTTGTGCAACTGTACAGCCAGATGGAAGCAAGAACATGAGGAAAAGGTTGGAGAAGAATTACCTTCTCATAAAGAGAAGTTTATCTTATCACAAACAAAAATTTTTGTCTCACAAAGAGACTCCACTTTTTACTTGGAGCTGGTAGAGCAGCTTTATGTTCCCTTGTCACAGGTCGTCTGTCATGGGTGTGCAGTCAGGGAGGGGACGAGCAGCAGGCTGTGCGTCATCCCTACTATTTTTGACTGCAGAAGTACCCACTAGTGTCCCAGGGAGGCTAAATTTATGTTAGGACATCCTGGAGATGGCACATGGTGTAACCACTGCATTGTTTTACCTTGTGCTGAGCCCCCTCCCCAGGGATTCCCATGCCCAGGGTCCAGCTTGAGTTTGTCCCAGCTGCGCAGCCCTGTAAAATCATGGGACATAAGGAAGGCAAAATTGCAGACAAAAGCCCAGGTAGGGCTGTTGAGAGGAATTTAGGAGGCAAAACCGAGCAACACAGAAAGGTATAAAATCCTAAAGGAGAACTGCAGCGAGGAGTTGGTAGGTCACAGCACAGAGCAGCAGGACTGACCCTTCCCCACCTGTCTGATGCCTGCTGGGCTAGCAAAGGCTCACTTAGGGGTCTTACCAGTGTGGGGAGCGTGCTAATGCCTGGTAACTCCTTAAACCCCAGCTGTCTCTGGTGTGTATTCACCAGGAAAAGCTGCCTGGTGGAAACCCAGCTAAGCTGTGTGTACCTTGTTGGCAGAGCCTCTGGGCATGTGGCAGGAGCTGGGTGTGGTGACCCAGAGAGAGCCAGCTGTACCCTGAAGAACGGCAGAGGGAGTCCACAAATACCTGTGACACCAGATATGCTCTTGCCTGCCTGCAGCTGTCCCTAAAGGCTGAAGTACAGTGAGATACCAGCCTGTCCTGCCCAGCAGCCATCAGACTTGGTCAGTCTGGATGGGAAGCACTGATGACATTTTCCAAAGTGGCACCATGCCCTCCTTCGTGACACTGCAGAGCTGTTCCCAAAGCAGGGCTGGACTTTCAAGACTCAAGCAAGAACTGAGATGCTCTTAAAGCCAAGGGGAAAATACACTCCTTCATCATGTACTAGCTCCATATAAAGATGCTACAGGGTCTTTTCCATCTTAGCCATTGCTTTTAATACTGATGAACAGTAAAAAGAAAAAAGACTCAAAACCAACCATTTTATCCTTCCATAATTTGAGTAGTTATCAAACAATTAATGAACTAATTTTATTTTTACTTCATTGCAATCATAAGCACAGTGTTGTATGGTTTCACTGTGTGTTGTATGAAAAGCTGCTTCCTCATGTTTGTTAAATCAGCTCCTTACTAATTTCTCTGACAACTTGCACCAAGAGAGGTGATGCAAAATCTTTCCATCTTCACCACCATGATGTTAGAAACCTCCAGTGTATTCCTCCAAACATATGCTTAAATTTTGTACTTTTTCAAGAAATAGTAAAAATATCTTTCAATTTAGTATTATTTTTTTATTTTTAAGCTTTCTAAAGAAGGAAGATAAAACTGCAATCTGTGATTGTGCTTCATTCTTTCTTTGATGATCCAGTTGTAGTTTAATATGGAGACTAAGATACTGTGTTTTAAAAAAAGGATGCCTGTTTCAAGTCAGGTACAGACACATACAGAAGGATTATTGGGCAGGATATTTTTTTGTAAGAAACAATGTTTACAACACAGAGACTTTCAAAAAGAATTGCAAATAAATGTAATGAAAAAAACACAAGTAGGCCTTATGTGATAAAAAACCCCATTATTTCTAGGTGTATACAAGTTGTGAAATATATCTCAAGACTATTTATATAGACAAGAAATCTTCTCAATATTAACAAAAGATGCAGCAGTAGCAATAGGTGATAGGGCTGAGCAATAGTATATTATTCAACACACCTTGAAAATGCATCAGATAGGTGTGCTAGTTTCAGAAAAAGAAGTAAATCTTCTAGTTTTTAATACTGAGTGAAAAAAAGGTTAAAAATATGCATTCTGAGTAGGAGTTAAAGTGTTTTCTTATGAATTATCAGTACTTTATTGAAGGCTTAAATAAAAATGCAGTGTTGTTCCCATGGCTTGTAGCTGTAGACACCTATGAATCACTGAAATCATTCTCTGTTGACAGAATGATCTTTCTTTAGTGACCAGCTAAGAAAATATACTTTGCCTTTCACTTTCTCTATTGATACTGCTTAAAGATTAACTAGAAGATTATGTTCCACTCCCACCTAGTGGCAAATAAAACATGCACAGTATAATTTTTTTTTAATGGTGAAGGGAATTTGTGTTGCCCTACCTAGAAATCAGCTCTGATGTGGTTAAAAATCACATACAAACAACTTCTAAATTAAAGTACACATACTCGAGTCAGTAAAAATTAGAAAAAAACCCATGCTTCTGTACCTGTAACTTAGCAGCTTTTGTATAAAAGAAAATTAAGAGACATTTAGGCCATGGTTTTATGACTTAGCTTTATTTTTCACATTTAATGTGTGCAGTCAATAACAGGATGAGACTGTAAGTTGTCAGGTCACACACATTAAAAAAGAAAGTGAGTAGCAGTTTGTTTGGCTTTAAAATATCCCAGATAGAGAGTGTCCCTGAGTGGAACTCCAGACTGCTGGAGCAGCCGGTTGCTGCCTGGGTCCTTAGTGAGCAGTCAGGTCCAGCTCAGAGAGCAGGTCTGGGGACAGGGCTTACCAAACACCGTGGGACCAAAGTCAGCCATCAGCACTCGCAGAGCCCTGAAGTCATGATGGGTGCTGACTCAGCACAGGAGTCTCTAATCTTGCCATTTGCCTATAGACTTGACATAGACTAGTTCTGCAGAGTCAGCTTTCACTAAAGACTGTTCCTAACACTGTGGCTGCGAAGTAAATCTACTGGAGACGTTTTCCTAGACAGGCTGATGCAACTCTGAGACTAGAACTGAGATGTGTAAAACTATATTAATTAGCTTGTTTGGTTAGCTTCATCATCATGGAAGCACAGAATCATAAAATTATATGGTTGGGAGAGGCTCCAAGAAGCCATATAGTCTATTCCCATGCCAAAAAGCAGAAATACCCCTATCAGCAACGTTCCTTGACAAGCAGTAATACAACCTAGTCTTTAATATCTCAAAATCTGGATTTTTCACATTCCTGCTACAGCTTATTCCATGCTTCTGTATCCTTAGTGACAGAAGGTTTTTTCTAATATCTAATCTATATCTTCTTTGATACAAATGAAGCCCATTCATTCCTGTATTCCCTTTAGGCAGCCCTGTCTCCAGTTTGGGATTTTCATGAGTTGAGGTTACCTTCTTTCCAGACTGAACAAACTCTTACCTCGTAGGTCCTTTTTCCTAGATCTCTGGGCATTTTGATTACTGTCCTCTGTACTTTCTCAGAACTAACCAGTGTGGATAGGCCAGACCAATAATTTATTAGTTTTTTATGCGTTATACTCCTAATGTCATGACCCAGTAGGATACATAATTTTTATCAACAGCATGACATCATTGACTTCTGTTCTGCTTGTGACCCACTGAAATGCCAGATCTTTGCAGATCTGCTGTCTGGTCCAGTGTTCCAAGTCATTATTCCTGCTTAAGTGTAGACTTCTGTACTTTTTGCTGAATCATTTACTATTTTAGAAAAGGTTTCTTCAATTTAGGAACTACTTTGAATTCTAGCCCTGTTCAAAGGCTTATTTTCTTCTTTTATATATTTTTTTAATTTGCAGGTTTGATAGGATTATGCTTTTTTTCATCAGTCAGTAATAGTTCTAAGATAACCCTGAAAAAAGATTACTTTTGCTCTTCTGCTGCAGTAATGTAATCTGTAGTTCATTTATGAGAATTTTGTTTTCCAAGTTCAGCTATGTGATGTCTGCAATTTCTCCTCTACCCAAAAAAGGAAACTATTTTAGCTTAGTTTTTGTCATTGTCAAATCCACATTGACTGTTACTTATTTCCTTGTTTTATGGATGCTTAAAGATACTGGGTTGTTTGTTGCAGTGGCTTGGGGGAACTGAAGACAACTAGGTATTCTTCTGTGTTTACTCTTGTTTTTGTCTCCTTTTAAAGCTGAGTGCCACAGTCTCCCTTTCAAGTTTCACAGTAACTCATCTGTTCTCCAAGTGTGTTCAAAGATAGCTCGCATCAAGTTGTTTAATCCACTAGGATAATATTCATGAGGCCTGGCTGATTTGAAAAAAAATGCTTTTCTTACTTAAATGTTTTCCAATCCATCTTTTCTCTATTCTGAACAGTGATTTGTCACTCTCTTTGGTTCATTAGCTAATTGATTTGTTGTTTTGTGTGAAGACAAACATCGAAAGGTATTTCCTCTTCCCCAGTGTCATCAGCCAATAGGTTGTCTTTCCAATAAAGCAACAGATCCATATTTTTCTTGGTCATCTTCTTGGTACCTGATATCCCTACAGATGGGTTTATCTGCCTGCATCTCCTCCTTTTTTTTTATAAACCTCTGGGAATTTCTGATTTTTCTCTTGATTGCTTATGCTATTATTTTCTATATTTCCCAATCAATCTGACCTTGTTTCTATGGATGTGTGCGTATTTCCTTCGTTTGATATAACTGGAAAGACCATAAGATGGCTAAACTGGTTTCTCTCTGCAGCTGCTGTCCTCCCTCTGCCCTGGGAAAACTGTCACTTGCAGACTTTTCTACCCAGACAAAATCTCCAAGATCCCTTTTTCTCTTTGTATGTGAGACGCGAGATTTTACCTGTGAATTCTCTGTGCTTACTGAAGTCTATCTCCCTGAAATCCCTGTTTAATTACTATTTTCTGCCTCTTCCCTTCCTAGGGAATGTGAGTATTACCTTTAGACACAGTCTTACATTCTCAATCACTTTCTGCTTCTGGTAAGGATAAGATTTGCAAAAGCCTTCACTAACTGCTTATTTTACCCTCTTTAAAGACAAAACATCTCAAGAGCTATGTGTGGCTGTATTTTCTCCAACAATTTTGGCTTAATTTGGCTTAATTGAATACCTTCACTAGGGCTGACTATTGAATAATTGCAAGCAATTCTGTCTTGTGTTGGTTTCACCTACTTTGGTGATCAGGAACCACCTAACTCACCATGCTAGTAAACACACCCTTCCTCCCACGTGTTTCCACCAAAGTTTATTTGAGAAGTTTTTCTCCTTCAGTGTTTTGGATCTCTGAGCCCCACTGATACAGTGGGGCTCAGAGATCCAAAAGCAATGCTTTATCTCTTCTTTCCTGAAGAAACGACACAATTTACATTAACAAGTCACTTATTTCCATAAACCTAAGAATGGATAGTATTTGCATAACCCATAATAAGGGATATTTGCATGAGCCATAAGAAGGGATATTTGCAGTGATATAAACATTCCTTTAACTGATGGGATTTACTTTCTTCTCCTCATGGAAAGCATTTTGTAGTGGTGTGATTGTTCCATGCTATTGAGTCTGAACTGCTCTAAGTTTGTGATTGTGACAGAAGTTATGTAAAGTTGGTATGTTTATAAGGTCTATGCTTCCTTTACATGTTTTCAAAGCATTAAAAGTGCAACTTAACCAATTCCCACCTGCTACAGTTTAGTTTTATTTTCAGCATTCTGCAACACAGTGATTGAAATTTTAAAGATGCCCTCTCATTAATTGAAAATAGTATCAATGATAAATTAAATTGAATGTAGAGGGCTGTAGTGGCATTGTTGATTGATGTATTGTATTCAATAAAAGCCTCTGTTCTTCACTTCATTGAACTCAGAAGAGTCCAGGTTCTTTGATGTACAGCTCACAGTGGTTTTGTCACAGAGTACACAGGCATTGATTGTAATTTATTTTACGCAGCTTATGTTCCCAGTGTATACTTTATCAAGGCACTAAACACAGATAGAACCATTTAAAGGATCAACATCCTTGAAGATAAGATGCTCACCTTTTAAAATGATGTTCCATTCCTATTCCAAACCCTTATGCTGAACATTTAATTTGAAGTGTTTGTTGATGAGGTGAGAGGGAAACACACTGTTAGATGGACATATAGTGAGATGGATGTATAGTAATTCACAGCTTACCCAAAATCAAAATATCTTCTTTTCTCATAAGTTTCTTTGTATTATTCTGAATTTTTGAAGATTAAGTTCAAATCAGATATAGGGTCTTCAAAAAAGATAATGCAAAGAATTTCTAAATCCTCATTTGAGTATGCAGATAGATGTAGCATCAGTGCAATTGAGGAGAACATCTAAGTTTTGGCTTGAAGGCACTGGCTGTATAGTATATTAGTAGGCAAGCTGTTCAGTAAACAGGAGGGAGCTCTATAATTCCTCAAGAAGTCTCTGGTGTTTACAAATACTTCTCATCATACAGATAAGTCTTGATGTTCTTGCTTTTTAGATTGTTGAAAATATGAAAGCCAGCTACTTAATGCTTAAAATGCCTTTGCTTCCCAGAGAGTATTCCTCTTATGAAGTTTTATTCTTCTTGACTTTGTGTTTACCTACAGTTAATAATGATATATCATGGATAATGAATTACAGTCTATTTCATCGAGGAAAAGCAAATCAAGTAAACTTCTGAGTTCAAATATAAAATTTTCTCTAATTATGTGAAGAATATGAGAAATAAGAAACAAGAAAGAAAACCAGAAAAACTTTCTTCAAAAGATTGACTATGTTGTGTCAGTAGGACTGTCTCTTCTTGTGCATTGAGTGAAATTATTAGTAAGATGAAAAGAGAAGACAATCCACTACAGAAAAGTGATATGTCAGAAGCCACCAGTACTTCTCTAGAAATTCACTTCATGCAGCAGAACCTTGGGGGCAAACCTGTTCTCTGCATCCTTTCCTAGGCTTCAGTATCTGACTTAGCATGCAGGTTTTATGTGAAAAATCTTCCATGCCATGGGTTATCCTGCTTCGGAGCCATAATGTATTCTCCAGATTAAAGATGTGCTTTCATTAGGTTTACTGGTGGATCCTGGGAGGTCTTCAGCTGTTCTTCTCTTCTTCTTGGATCTGAACTTTGCAGTACACCACTGTCACTCTGTACTGTGACAACAGAACACCTTGACTTTGGGCATAGGATCATGTGGAAACCTCCAAACCTTCTCCTGGAGTCCTGGGAAGAGGAACTTCAATTTTAACAAAATTCGTGACAAGAATTTATCTGCAAGTGAAGAGGTACTGAAGTTTGTCCTAAGGTGGAAGCTAGCAGCAGCACATGCCTTTCCTGGTTTCATGTATCTGCTTGAAGGGCTGCTGTTTTTTAAAAAGAGTGTAAGTGAATGCATTGGGTGAATTCTGTTACACGGAGCAGAACGAATAGTAAGTAATGAAAAACAGGTGTGAAATATGTTCTGTGAATGCACTAGAGGAATGTGTCTTGCTTTGAAAACAGCTTTAGAGGTCTATCAGCATTTCTTAGAAGAAAATAAATATTTTCATGTCTTGAAAATTAAATTAAATGGTTTGTTTTGCCAGTGGTCCTTGTGGTATCAATTGTGAGAGATTGTTAATGTGATAATTTTTGTCTTGAGGTCTTGGAAAAAACCCATGTTCTTGCTATTTTTTCATGTGAAAGGGAATGGCACAGAATCACCACCTCAGATCTTGGGAGTTGACTGGCTCACACTCTGTAAAGGTGAGTGGAAACTGCTATTGGGACCAATATCTCATCTTTCATAATTAGAAATTGAGAAAGCTTTGCTTGCCTAATCTGCTTAAACAGCCTGAGAGAGGATAGGAACAAAACTGGTTTGAAAAATTGTATTTGGAGAGTGTTATTCTTGTTGCACTGCCTGCAGGGAAGGGGCAGAGCTGAGGGTTCAGCACCATCTGTTCTTGGTGAGTTTTGACTCTGTCCTTTTACTAAAGTCTTGGGTGAGGAGATGGGATATGCTTATTATATTGGTCAGTTACTGAAACCTGAGAGAAACCGCCATGCTGGTGATTGGAGAAACAATGTGAAAAACAGGCAATCCATGGAACTGTGAGTTCTTTGCCATACCTGTATCTGCCCTGCACATTATGTAAGCATAACCTTCCCCTCATCCCCTTTGCCCCACCTGTAATGTGCCATTTCCCATTGTCACAGGTTATTTCTTGTCTCCGCTTTGCACTGATGATGGTTCTTCCCCATGTTCTCTGTCTCTGAGCTGAGCAAGGGGCAGCAGGACATGAGGCTAGCCCTGAACTAGCCAAGGCTGAGGGACCAGCTGGCAGACCAGGCAAAATAAATGCCCAGTGAGCTCACACAGTTCAGCCTAGACCTCTGCAGGAGCTGTAATTTCCATCTTTTGCCTTTATGCAGACATCGATTTTCACACATCTTTAAAGAACTTAATTCCTTTGCAGCTCTTCAACTAAATCAGATACAGAGGCAAATGAGTTCTAAGAAAATTGAAGGAAACAAGAAAAAGTATCAGGTAAACAGATAAAGCAACTGCCTAAATGCATGTGTTTTGTTTTCTCAGAAATCAGGTGGAAAATAGGATGCAGCTCAATTTGCAGTAACTTTCCAAGCGAGATAGGGAATAACTGCCATATAGCAGCTTTTTAGAAAATGATACAGGAGCTAACAGAATCATGATTCAAAAATTAAAACTTTATATGAATACATGTGTGAGAAAGACTGTAGTATTTCAAACTTCTCAGCATGATAAGGTCGTAGTTGTGGTATTATGTCTGTTCTTGGGCACCACAGGTCATATTTATGCGGGTCAGCTGGAAACAGCCCATAAGGGCTACATGTCTCAAAAGTGTGATTTAGGAGAATAGAGAATTAATTAGTATTATTTATTCTATAAAAAAAGGAGTCTTCAAAGGTTGCCTGTAAAAGGGAGTTTTCCATGCAGATTTCCATGCAGATTTTGTCAGTAGTGAATGGGACAAGAAGAAATGAACCTAATTTTTCAGGAAAGGAAAATGCAGATTAGACATTAACTAAAAATATCTCTAATAGTGTCTGGAGTAGGTTGCCTAAATATGTATTTTATTCACCAGTGCTGGAGACCTTCAATTGCTAGTAAGTACCTTTTAGGGATGATATGGAAGTGATGATCCCACCTTGGGGCATGGAAATGGCTTATATGATTTCTTGATTTTTTCCCAGATTTAGTATTCTAAGACTCCATGTTTGATCTCTGTGAATGAAAAGGAAAGAAGAAGAATTATTTACATTAAGGAACATTATTGATTAAAAAAAAAAAGCCTGTGAATTCTGGCTATACATGAATTTTTCAGGAAGTTAGAAGAAAGCTTACAACGATTCAGGGACAGTTTTCCATACGGAATGCACATCTAAGTGGCTCCAAGCAGGAATACGATCAGTTTAGGAATGTATGGTGCATGTTTTCTTCTGATTCCAGGGGACTGGGCTCAAAGATATAGAAAGACCCTTCTGGTAATCTTACATATGCATGATCTTTGCTTCCCAAAAGAAGGCAACTGAATGATTTAGGCCCACAAGTGTCCTGCTATGGCTTGTGAATGAGGCAACTGAACCTTGCAAACTCATCTCTCCTTTTAATGTGCTTCTTAGTAAGTTCTTTTCCAAAGCTTTATTTTATCTTGCCCCTTTTCTGATGTTCCAGTTCAATATCTAGGGATTTATAATCCTTTCAATGACAGTGAAGCATCATGAACACTGGATGGTGGCATTGTAGAATGAATCAGGCATGCAAAACAAGCAGGATCCATTTATGTACACAGATATCCCAGTAATCAAGGAAAAGATTTGCAGAGTAAAAGGTATTGTTAAATATCCCATATACAATTTACTTTGGGAAAAAGAGTTGTAATTATTACATAACCTTATTCAGTATTTCAGGTTTTCTTTTAAGTAAAAAGATTAACAATTGTGGGGAAAAAAAGCAGTATAATTTATGGATTTATTTTCCCAGACAAATCCTAGATTACTTTAGGAATACAGCCTATATAAAAAACATAAAGCAGGCAGACATTTTGCAATAGAGTTAATGCTGCAAGGAGGAAAGGCAGAAATAAATTTGTGGAAGATTTCTTTCACTTTCGTTTGACTGTTGTTTCATACAGTTGTTTTACTTATCCTCTGCAAGAGCGAGAAGCAATGGGAGCTCCTGAGTGTTCAGATGGGAGGCCCATCCTCTGTGGCCTCACCTCAGCCTAGCAGGTAGCAAGATACTTGCCAGGAGGGACAGTTAATATGTATCACTGCTCTTTCGAAGAGTTCACTCATGTGATTAAATGTTTTCTACTGGTTTTGCTGAAAAAAGTGCAAGGGTCCCTTGTAGTGGAACCAGAGTTAAAGCTGGTAGCAGCTATCAGATTTTTCTTTATATTTTGTGAGTAAATTTCCAGGTGCTTCAAGCTGGTCCTTTATAGCTCGATATAGCAGAGGCACTTATTGGTGTAGATAGAAGGTTCTACTTGCTCAAATAGCAGCTTCCTAGGTGACTCCCAAGAAACCAGTCCTCTCCAAAACAAGACCTGAGAAGGACTGGTTCAGGCTGACCTTCTGGCAGTACAGACCTGCCCATGCCAGATCTGGGCACCTCTGCTGGATGGCATCCTTCAGCACCATCCTCAAGTTTTGGCTACCAGTGCCCAGCTGTCCCACATGCCCCTCTGCCCTACCCCAGGGTTTGCAGCACTCCTTCTCAGTTTCATGCTAGGAAAATGCCAGTCTGGAGGGTGTCACCCTGTCCTCCTGTTATCCAAGATACCTGGAGACGAAAGCAACGCAGTCTCAGCTCATTTTTACTTGTGGCATGACAGAAGCATTGCTCTGCCCCTCTGAGGAGTCCTGGGGCCAGGACTGGCACTGGATGGGTGTAGCCCATCAGGTTTTTGAGGGGTGAGGGCTGAGCAGGATACATGCAGCCACTGTGCCACTTGTTCTTTCAGGTGTTGGTGGACATGCCGCTGCAAATACGCCTACAAGATGCAGTCAGGTGCAGAGTGGATTTTCAGAGCTGTGTTTTTTTGTCAAAGGCACCCCCAGAAGCAGTTAAGCTGGATTTAAGTCCTTTTTAGAGATATCTGCCATCTGTTTTACTAGTTTTGGGACTGTCTCTTCTCTCTTTATGGGATATTGAATAACTAAATTGTTTTCCACTTTGAATGGCACTAAGCTCTGCGGGACGAAAGTTTATTAGTAATATGCAAAACTGTATTTCAAGCCCCAGCTTGTTGAAAAAATGAATCATTATTGCTTAGACTGACTTCCAATTGTTTAATAAAATGGAACCAATGGATCCAACTTCTTAAAGCCCTAGTCTTGAACTGAGTTCAGGCTCAGACCTTATAGGAAAACAGTGTGGAGAGATAAAGGGAGAGAGAAAACACAAGTGCTTCCTTGCTCCCTGAAATGAAATGTTTGTGCATTTTGAAGATCAGTTTTGTGGCAATTAGTGAGAAAGTAGACATTAAATATACATTTGAGCAATTTCTGCTTTCTATTTTGGATACTGCTTGGAGACACTAGATGGCACCTTCTGTTCGCTACGTGCATGGGGCCAGAAATAGGGCCCATCTGAATGCTGGTGAAAGCTGACAATTATTTTTGAAGCAACTGGTGCATCCATATGGATCCTTGCTGACGAAGGAGACAGAAATATCCTGGTGCTACCTATCCAGAAAAATGGGGGGGACAGAGTACCTATTAACTACCTTGTTTCTTCTTTTTATATCATCTGTGTGCTGGTGGGAGTGAACCACTCAATTTAGTTAAAGAACAGGCTGGGAATGGTTGTTTTCATGATGCATTTTCAGGAAAGGGTTTTCAGGAAAGCCGGCCTTGATAGCAGCTCGGGGTGGAATTTAGGCCAATAGGGCATAACTTATCCAAGCGTGAATGCGAAGTGTATGGACATGTGAGTCTGTAACTGCCTCATCAGACATCTGGTGTCATTTAGGGTGCCATAAAGGATCCCACATAAAGTCCAGCCACTGCTTCTAGGAGGAATGGATTCTATGTATAGGCTGAGGATTCCAGCAAGGGATCATGAGGAACTAGCCAGTGATCACCAATGCATTTTCCAGTGACATGAATGATCATAAATGTAACACTGCAATGGCACTATTGTAGGAAGAAAATTTAGTCCATGACAAAGCTATTTTTTCTTAATTCAGGGGTGAGAAATCTCTGACTGGTCTTCTTAACAAGTTTCTACAGGCATGTACCTTTTTGAAAGGATTTCACTGAATAGTTTGGGAAAAATCTGCCCTGAGCTAATTGTGCAATTTCTGCTCTGTGTTTATCATGGTGGAACCCCTCATTCTCGTCATCCACAAGCAAGGGGATTATGACTGTGCTAATCTGTAAGACGTCTCACGCACCAGACCACTAGGACTGCCTAAATCATCAGTCTGACACCCTGACATCAAAAGCCCTCATTGGATCAATATTTAATCCACAAAGATTTGCAGAATCCTTGCTCCCCACAGAGCAGATACCACAAAGCCATAAAATATCTTCTTTGCCCATTGCAAGTAAACCTTGTCTTTAATACAAAAGTGGAAGTATGAGAAATCCAATGAAAGGTCTCAGAAAAGAGCAAGGAAGGATCTAGGGCTAGAGCCAATGGCTTGTCCTGGTAGAGCAGGAGCTAATTGGTAAGGAATAAAAGCTCAGAGGATGCTGGGGCTTGGGCTATGTCAGTGTTACAGAGAAAAGCAGTGACCCTCTCTCCCAGTGGTGCTGTCACTTTAACTTGGAAGGAAATTCCTTTCTATCTCTGGATTTGGTGACCTGTCATAGTGGGTTGAAGCTGGCTGAACGCCAGGCACCCACCAAAGCCTCTCTATCACTCACCTCTGCAAGAGGACAAGAGAGAGAAAATATAATGAAGGGTCCGTGACTGGAGATAAGAACTGGGAAAGATCACTCACCAAAACCTATCAGGGGCAAGACAGACTCAAATTAGAGAGAGTAATTGAATTTACTGCTAATGAGAAGTAAAACAAAGCCTTAAAAACACCTTCACCCCTACCCCTGCTTCCTTCCCAGCTCTACCTACTCCCCCAGCAATGCAGGGAGACACAAAATGGAGGTTATGGTCAGTTCATCAGGTGTTGTTTCTCCCACTGTACAGCAGAGGAGTCCTTCCATGCTCCACCATAGTGTCACTCCCACGGGAGACAGTTCTCCATGAACTTCTCCAGTGTGAGTCTATCCCAACGCCACAATTTCTCCACAAACTGCTGCAACATGGGTCATCTTCCATGGGGTGCAGTTGTACAGGCACAGCCTGCTCCAGTGTGGGTGCCCCACAGGGTCACAAGTCCTACCAGCAAACCTGCTCCAGCGTGGGCTCCCCTCTCCATGGGTCTGCAGACCCCTGCCAGGACCCTGCTCCAGCACAGGCCTCCCACAGGGTCACAGCCTCCGCTCAGGCATCCACCTGCTCTGGTGTGGGTCTCCTCCACAGGCTGCAGGTGGATCTCTGTATCCCCATGGACCTCCACGGGCTGCAGGGACACAGCTGCCTCACCATGATCTGCACCATGGACTGCAGGGGAATCTCAGCTCTGGTGCCTGGNCTAAAGCTTGGACGTGCAAATCCAGTGTATCTGTCCAAGCCTGAACCAGTCATCAAGACATATAAACCAGCTTGCTAAAGGTTTCCAGTAGTGTCAATATACTCTGCCTGTCATCCTATTTCTGAAGCTAGACCATGTCTCCTGCTTTCAAGAGAGGGGGAAAAATACTAAGAAGTCAAGTTATACATTAACAAGTGAAAAAAATTGCCTTCCTGACCTCTGCAAACAACTAGTAGAAACCCGGAAACAAGGATTTAATTAGAAACAGTGTAAGAATCATTTAAATTTGCTCTGTCAAAAAATATTCATTCGATCTCCTTTTAGAGCCCTTGCAATTCCTCTATTCACTCCTACAATCCCCATCTGACTTGTATTAAATATAAATAAAAAAATCTGCTACATTACCTTTATCAAATAAGGTGGTATTTTTCAGGAAAAAAAAGGTTGTATGATAAAAGTTGCACAGCTGTATCCAGCCTGGCCTTGAACACTTCCAGGACTATCTACTACTTCTCTGGGCAACCTTTTCCAGTGATTCATCACCCTCACAGCAAAGAATTTCTTCCTAATATCTAATCTAAATCTGCTCTCTTTTAATTTGAAGCCATCACCCCTTGTCTTATCACTACATGCTCTTTCAAAGGTCCCTCTCCAGCTCTCATCAGCCTCCTTTAGGCACTGAAAGATGCTATAAGGTCTCCCTGAAGCCTTCTTTTCTCCAGGTTGAACAACCCCAACTATCTCAGCCTGCCTTCATAGGAAACATTCTCTAGACATCCAGTCATCTTTGTGACCTTTCTGTGGACTCATTCCAATAGACCCACATCCTTCTCATGTTGGGGGCCCCAGAGCTGGATGCAGCACTCCAAAGCAGGTCTCACGAGAGCAGAGTAGACGGGAAGAATTGCCTCCCTCTGCTGGCCACGCTGCTTTGGATGCAGCCCAGGATATGTTTTTTGCATCAGGTAGGAGCATCCCTTGGCCACAGCCCCCTCAACTGCTCTGCTCTACAGACACACTGAGCAAGCCTTTGATTCCTCAGCCATTTGAAACCAAAGCACTCGACACACAGCTCACTTGGCATTGTCTGCTTAGTAAGTAAACGTGGCTGAAAAACTTGGTAAATAATTTATTGTGTTGTCAGGACCTCTCTAGCCAGGCTGATTAATATTTAGTGAAAATCATATTCCTGAGTTTGAAAGGCAGAATATTGTCATGGAATGAATGCCTGTGGCCACCAAGCAGCACACGTTTCTTACAGGTGCTTAAACAACAGGTCAGCAGGAAGAGGCTGATCATTCTTGGGTCTTGCATGGATGAGAAGTTACTTGTGGGAGATATTAAAACAAACCCTTGAGTTCAGACCCCTGTGGCACATCTTGGTGGGTCTCCAGTCTGAGAGACCAAGACCCAAGGTTGTTGCAGGATGTTTGCACAGGAAAGATGGGATGAATGGGATGTCTATCTGCAGTAAGGTAAGGCGCTATGTCTTACACACCTGCTTGCCTTATCTTTGGTAAAGAGAATGATGAAATAAGAATGATGAAACATGAGTAGAGAATTTACACCTGAGAAGGAAGATGGTGGATGTGAATGTATCTGCAATGTTCAGACTGATCTTTGGGTTCTGGGAGCCTTCTCATTACCCTGCTTTCAGTGGTGATGCTTCTCTTCAGTTCCATATTTCTCCTCTCGTTCCTCATGTTGCATTTTATGTTGAAAATATGTTGTACCTGTGTGAGGAATTAAAATCTGTGTTTTGAGTAGATGATAAATTAGCAGAATTGGGTTGCATTGCAGTTTAATATTCTAAGGATTTGATTAATCAACATGCAGTCAGTAGAAGAACTCAGCAAAGAGCATAATAGTATCTCCCTGACATATCAAAGGCTGGCCTGGAATTACTTCTTCTTTTCCTAATACTCTCAAGCTTCTGCTGTTGGAAATTATAACAATAGCTTTTGTAATCATGTCTCATACCTCCAAAAAAGGAAACATTAAGAAAAAGTTCTTAAAAGGGAGTTATTAATGAATAAAGGCAATTCACCAATTTCTGCAATGGTAAATTGTGTCTCACTAATCTATTGGAATTTTTGAATCTGTAAGTAATGCAATGCAAAACTGCAAAGCAGTGTAAAAACATTTAAAGTCAATGATATTTAATTTTCAAAAGGTGAATGAAAAGATTCCTTAGAAGATGTAAAAACATGTATTGTTTCTGTTTGAAGAAGCAATTTATTGTCTGGGAGCAAAAGCCAAGAAATAGAGAATAATCAGATGAATCCATTTCCAACAAAGCAAAAGATGAAGAGTAGAGTACTCAAGTACTGATCTCTTCAATTATATTCTTCGAGCCTGTCATGAGCGGGGAAGGTTGTTTGGAGCACCAGAGAACCGAACAATAGGGAGCAAAATGATAGGTGGAGCTCAGTGTCAACAACTGTAAAATACCATTAATTGGAGAAGGAAACATGATTTACTCATTAACTTTACACCGTGCTGCCCATGTCAGGTTAGGAAGGGGACTTGGATGTGGTGGTGGACAGATGTGTGTAGCCACACTTCAAAGAATGAAACAAGTTCATAGCCAGTGAAGGCATGGAAAAACAAGGCAGTGCTTTTATGTGCTTGGCAGTGTGACTCTGTGGGGAAGAGCGAGTGCAGGACTGGGTGCTCACAGTTTCAAGAGATAATCTATGAAGCAGATCTATGTCAGCTTCAGCACAGGGTGATGGGAATGATTGGGAGTGTGTTAAAATATTCAGCAGAAACCATGTTTTAAAAGATTTGGATGGTCTGCCTTTGGAACAAGGAAAAGTGAGAGTATGATAGCAACATATAAAACAGCAGATGATCTGGAAAAGTGAGTTTGGGAACTCAAGAATAAGGGAAAATCAGTGGCTTAGACAAAGGAAATGCAGTTAATTGGAATTAGTTCAGTTCTAATTTGGATAATTCAGTATGTAACTGGGTTTTATTGCTCCAGCTTGGGACACAAAGCATTTGGGCTTACCCACTTTTTCAGTCATTGAGTCTCACAGAGAGAAAATTACAAAGTGATAGAAGGGAATCTCATTGCCACGGAAAAAATAATTAGACCGTAAAAATCATTAACCCAGAGTTGTGTTTACCATTAATACTCTATCAAATGTTGATTGTGTGACTAAACTACAGAGTAAAAGAGCAGCCATAACCACTGCCCAATGATATAAATAAGGTCACTATTGCTGTGAAATAAAATGTGAAATGGATGAAAATGGTCCAAAAAGTACTTTCATCTATAAGTGATAAAACTGAACAAATTTTTAGACGTAAATCATTGAGTAGTTTTCTTAATTTTCTGGTACAAAAATGATCAAGAAATTAGTGTCTGTTAAAAAAAAATATGCCCAGAAAGAATCAGAAGATTTGCTTGTGCACATTGAATTCACCTTAATACATTTTGGAAAGAGCAGCATTTTACTTGGTATGAACATGCCTGCCAAGTACAGCCACGTGCAGTATCTGCTTTCTGCTATCCAGTAGTCTCCATTCAAGTTTCTTCAATGTTGTCATGGCAATAAGACTGTTTTTGACACTGCCATTAATGAACTCTGAGGGTGAGAAAGGTCCTTCTCCAACAAAGAGTGACACCACCACCAAGCAAATTAAATTGCTCTGACAACGTATCTATTGAGAGTGATACAAGCTCCACATGTCACTGGAGCTTTTAGGATCTTATTAATGACTTTGTGGCCGCCAAAAGTCATAAAGTACTGCTGTTGTAACAGGTTTATGTTTATAGACAATATTTGCCTGCGTTGTTTGAGCGCCCTAATGCTGATATATTCTGTCATTTTACCTTGACAGTTGCATTCACTATTACTCCTCTGTCAGTGAGCTAATGAAGGTGTGTGTGTCAGTAATAATTTCTTATCTCTGAAGAGGTATAATGTATATACCATAAACATGTAACTTCGTGATAACTGATTACACTACAGTTAAGTAATAAGAGCAGTTGACAGGAGTAGCTGAGAATCACAAAATAGGCATAGACCAGCACATTCTCCTGGGTAATAAAAGCTATAATAAAGGTGGCCCAAACCACATGTGGATAGGACCTTTTACAGCCAGTTTGCTACCTGTTCAAAAAAAGCACCTACCATATACAGAAGTTATAAGAGACACCAAGAAGCCTTCTTTTAAAGACCATACATGAAAGTGCATGGTGCTTTACACTGAAAGGTCACCACCCTGCTGTGAGTGGCTCCCTGATTCTAAACCTATAGTGCTGTCAACTCAGAGTTTATTGGCTGCGTAGCAATATGTGAGTCTTATTTCCCCTGAACTAAAGAGCTGACATCAGTCTGCAGTTTTATTTTTTCTGGGAAACGGAGGGAATGAGGTGAGCTGTAACAGACAGCCTGAGTTGCCATTGGTCACTCCTGCAAATAGCATAGGGGAAATGGAGATTATAGATGCTGTAGTTTGGGATAAGGGGGTCCTCATCCCATCCCAGCCTCCCTGCAAGAGGTTGCAAGAGAGACTGGCTTTCCAGGACACTGTAGAAGTTTTCTTATATAGTGCAAGGCAGCTGGCTCTGTCTGGTTTTACACAAATGGCACTCTTCTCTCTGAAGTTACTGCATACCTCTGCTCAGGGCAGCCAGTCTTGCAGTAAATCACCACCCCCACAGGTGACACTCATACCTACAAGCCAAAAAAAGAAACTTTATCCTGCCCTGGCAGAGCACACAAAGACTGTCTGAGCATTAATTACTGTACAACATTGCAAGAGCTTCAGGCCTCTGTGCCTATAGCTCTTGTCTACTATAATCTAGCTTGATCAAAAACACCACCATGCAATTTCTTTTCTTTCCCAGTCACAGAAAAATTAGTTAAGCTGCAGGCAAATGTAATCGTGGGGACATTTCTGAGGAGATTACTGTATAGTAGGGTACATGGAGCCATACTATTGTCAGCAGTGAAATCATGGGATCCTAAAAGCTCCAATGACATGTGAATTCTCAACAGATATGCTCTCACCAAGTGCTGGTGTTTTGAAGTCCCTGTTACTTGGGGACTCACAGGTACTGTGATAAACAAACAGTTGATTTGGGATTGTTATGGCATACTGCAATGCCGCCAACAGGGGCACCAGGTGTCCACTTGCGATTCCAGGGGCTGGCCGGGCTGCTCTGGGCACAGGAGGGCTGGCAAAGGTCCAGCAAGGTTTCACCTAACCCACCAATGTTACAGGCGCACCGAGGAAAGAGAGACAAATGGAGGGGCTCCTCAGATGTTTTATTTGGGCACCAGGATCATGCCAGGGAAGTGCTGGCACAGCGTGTTACAGTTACATAAATACCAACACGAGGGGGTGGGAGAGGGTACAAGCATCCTATGAGGAAGGTGTGCAGGGTTTGAATTTGGTGGGCTTTATATAGGATTGTGAAATACAGAGCCCTCCAGGGGCAGAAACCAGATACTGGGGAGGTGGGGGGAGACAGCAGTGCCTGGCCATGAGAAAAACCGAAACCTGGCCAACAGCACACTGCAACAATGGCACAGCCATTACAAACATCTAGACAATGCCCTTGACAACATGCTTTAATCTTGTTCAGCCCTTACCTGGTCAGGCAGCTGGACTAGATGCTCGTCATAGGTCCCTTCCAACTGAAATATTCCATTCTATTTTATTCTATTCTATTCTAGACCAGCATGGACTTCTTTCTGCCAAAGAGGTTGTCCCTGATAAATAGTGTGAACTGCTTGGCTAATTACCTGGCTACCAAATGCTGGGCAGTGTAGGCAAGAGGCATCCACCATAGATCAACATTAGAGATGTCACAAATACTAAAGTGTCCTTCACCAGCAACAAAACTTTTCAGTATGTTTTTCAAACACATTTCAGCTCTTCCGCTATCTACTTGTTTACAATGAAGACTCATTTGGAGTCCTCACTATTCTTCTGATGTGAACCAGCTCACCCAGAACTGCCAAGGGTTGTCCAAGGGTCAGATGTATAGGTACTATTTCATCCTTCTTCAGGCATATTGTGCAGATCCTTCATAAGTGTCCATGTTCTGCCTTAAAGCAGCTTCATCTTAATGTGACTGGTGCTGGAAAAAAAATTAAAACCAACTGAATCATGGATTTCAAGGTGCAATGTAATCCAGAGTAAGCCACTCAGCTTTACTGAGCTTCACTCTCTCAGCTTAGCTAAAAATCTGTATAGAAAGCGGCACTACACTGACAACTTGATACTGCACCTGAAAACTCCTTTTGTTAGAATGTCTAATGCAGTGTACCTTAAGTGGGCTTATGGATGGATCACAAAGGAATTTAAACACCCTTAGGTGCATTTCTGTAACTTTACAAAAAGGATGTAGATAAGGAGTGTGCAATATATAACTAAATAATGTCATTGCAGGCATCAAGAATAAATTCTCATTGTTAAAGAAATATCATGACTCATAACTAAAGTTGCTTTTCAATTATTTGCTTAAGGGCTAGAGAGTACAAAAGATATATTCATGACACACTTCAAATTCTTGTTGCTGTTTTTATTTTATTTTTGGTTGAACACACCAACCTCAGACAAACTATGCTAATGTCTTTCACTGGAACTGATCTACCCTCAGTCTTTTTGTGTGGCTGACACTGCTGGTAACCCCTATTTCAAAAAATAAACACATTATAAGCACACACAGGAGGAGGAATCTGAAATCTCATCTTTGTCTTTCTGTTTAGTTTTCCAGTCAGATTGTTTTACTCATATAGAGACTCACCCCTTCTAATGACCTTACAGGAACTGCTAAAGTGCTCTGTCACATGCTTCTTATGTAAGTAAGACTCCATTTAATAACTTGGTTCCACCCTGCGTACAAGTGGAGAAATTCAGCATGAAAAATGGTGAGAGAAGACAAAACACATCATGTAGTTCTGGTAGTAAAACATGGTTTTGCTTTCTGGGTTCTTTTTCTGGGTTTGGAGCACACCCTCTCCCTAGAACTGGAAGAAACAACAAAAAAGCCCCTGTGGCCTTCAGCCTGCTTTTCTTGGGGGATTTTTTGCTTTCTGTCATAAAGATCCCTGGGCATTTATAACCTGGAGTATGACTCAGAAAGCAGCATCAGAGGGCCCATCATGCTGTGGCCTGGCAATGGCTGTCTCCAGGACCAACAGAAGAGCTCAGTCTTCCAAGGTGCAGCTGTCATGCCTACGCCCACTTCATCCTCCTGCACAATCCATCACAGATAAGCTCTCTTCTTGGATCAAACCTTACACATCTTGACAGCAACTTAAACATCCCAAGAACCTTGAAAGAATACATTTAGGATGCTTAGTTTTTGGTTTTCAAGTGTTACAGACAATGTCTGTACTGTTAGCTCTGGGCATATAAGTCTGCTGGAGTCATGTTCATGCTTGACTTACATACCAAGTTTTTTACTTTTATCCATCATCACATGATAGTTAATTGGTCCTTTTTTAAAAGGTAATGAGTGTTCACCTGTCTCATGAGGACCTCAAATCTCAAGTTTCATGACTTGAATATTCTTTATCTAAAATCCCCAGGTACTGTATCCTGCACATTTCCTTTAAGTTCTCCCACTGACTTCAATCTGAATGGTACGAACTCTCAACTCAGCAAATAGGACACTCATGAGTCCAAATTCATTCTCATTCAAGAAAAGTCCCACTCTACACTAAACTACATCCTATGTTTGAGAGTTTTGTTCGATACGAAGAAATTTTGAAATGGACACTTTTTCAGAAACAGCCTCCAGCTACAGAGAAACAAATTGTTTTGTGTGGTGACTGTATTTTTGTCTCCCTCATTTAAACTTCAGTTTATGTATTTGTCTGCCCTTAGGTTTGAACCTTTCAGAGTAGAGATCATGTTCGCTTGAAGGTGCCTTGCACAGAGCTACTAAAGATGCACAAAAGAGCTAACGCAACAGCAGCAGTAGCTTTAACTAAAGGCAATGAAAGCACTTTTTATCCTGCTTTAAAATTCTCAGAAATAGAAAAGAATGAGAGATTGACCAAATAATGAGAAAGGGCAAGCCATTAATCATATCTTTATTGTGGTACTCTAACAAAGACCTGTCTTGAATAAGAAAATTCAAGTATGTACAATTAGAAAGTAATGTAAATCCCCTAAGTAGAGACCCTGGTTGAAAGAAACAGGTATGATATGAGTCAGAAGGATTTAATTTATGCAAATAATCAGGACCAGATTATAGCATCCTAAATTGCAAATGGAAGTACTTAATGAGTTTATTAAATCCCTAAATTATTTCTGAGTTCTTCTGGTGAGTCAGGAAGGTAGTGAGCACTGGGCAAGAATGTGGGAGTTGTCTATGTTCATATTTATTTGTGAGACTGAGGCTGTTGTACTGCTGGTAGTCAGACAGTGGATGTGCCTGTTTCTTTGAAATTTATTTTCTTTCATTTTCTCATAGACAAGGATAAAGTCAGTGGGAGACACTGGGGCAGGAACTCTTATAAGATGAAAAGCTGAAGCTCTTAAGCCCCAAACTTTTGAGGAGCTATGAGGAAGTTAGCTATAGCCATTCTCCTGCAGGACTCCAGAGAGACTGGCACATGTGAAATGAAGGATTGCTGACACAGATGGGTCACTAAGAGACATGAAAGAGCCCTCTGCATCTCCTCCAAACCAGCATCTTAAATCCCATGCCGATGCCAACAGAGCTTGCTTGTACTGGTTTTGGTGAGACAATGAAAAAGTTTATCCAGAGAAGCTGTGGATGCTCTGTCCCTGGAAGTGTTCAAGGGCAGGTTGGCTGGGGCTATGAGCAACCTGTTCTTGTGGAAGGCATTCCTGTCCATGGCAGGGGGCCTGAAGCTAGAGGATGTTTAAGGTTCCTTCCAAAGCAAGCCATTATATGATTTACTGACTATTTCCGGGGCAGTACTTTGCACCTCTTGTTCCTATGTGCCATTAGTCACCAGCAGAACAATTGTGAGGTAGAGGGGACATATGTAACAGGTTACAGGCACAATCTGCTTTTAAACAAAACTTTTTGCCATAGGTTTTAAGGGCAGAATCTCTTGGGGACTGCCAATTGTTTTTGTAAAGCAAAAATTGTTTCATCCTCTATTTTACCATCCTAGAGACAGGATGGTAAAATAGAGGACAAAACTCTTCTATCTTCCCCATCACACCCATCAGAGCAGTCAGTGCTCCTTTATTTGAAAGAACATGTTCTTCATAGCCAGTCGGTGTTCATGGAGGCTGACTCTATAGTGATATGTTTGTGATTCATTGTATAAGTGATAGTGACTAATGTCATTTTGCATGTCATCAAGGGATTAAACACCATCCACTTAATACACACAAGAAACTCCACCATAAAATTGTATTTGTGATTGTTGCTGATGACAAATGTTGGCTTCTAGTGTCAGACAAATATGAGGGCTTCCTCAAGGCCTGTCTATTCCCTTGAAATACCTGATTAATTAACATTTTCCCTACAATAAGCAATTCACAAAAGTAAGCCTCAGGCAGGCATTACTGTCTGTGTTAAATAAATTACTCTTCTTCCTTTGTACCTCACCATGCTATGAAAGTAAACCTGCAACCCCCTCTTTTCAGAATTTTAGTCTCTTAAAACTCTATTAGTGTGAAAGTACATAAAATCAAGGAGAAAGGTAGGTAGAAATGCAGGTGCCAAACACAGCAAAACACACCAGCAGTGTCTGAGTGCCATGTTCATTTTGGTATTGATTGGGGTCAAGGGACTGGAGCCTTGTGGAGATTTGTTGTTCTTTGGGATTACAGAAGTTTGTTTATTTCTGAAATAGGAGTGTGTGGTAGAGGCAGATGTTCTCTGGCCCAGCTCCTGCCATCCTCCTTTGAACATGGGGAAAAGTCCTAGGGAGCTTCTAAAGTTTTTTGAGAATAGAGGACACCGTCCTGTTTTTGAACCAACCTTTTGAACCAGCGCTGAATTACAGGAGTTGTATAAACAGTTATTTGGATTCAGAAAAAAATGTGATTCACAAAGCAAGCACACTCTGGACTGTATTTCTTGGGGAAATGTAGAAAAAGCTTTGTCTAATCTGTTTCCAGCTACTAGGTCCCAGGAAAGGGAAAGGGCTCTTTCCAGATGTGCATTGGGATACATCTAAGAGTTGGACACCTCAGTCCCCAAGCTAATGGCCTGGATAAACAGACTGTGTTATATAGGAAATCAGACTAGATAAGACTGTTCTTCTCTTCGTCATTCTTTTTATTCATTATTTTGAGTGAGTGAATGAATGAATGACTGTATGTAGCAGCCTGTGTGTTTCTGGGGTGTTTAAAATGCTGTTACCTTCCCAGGCATCACCTCCTTGAGATGCTGCTAGGTACAATGCAGCTGCTAACACCCACACACAGTCTTGCCAGATAGCTTTGGCACAGATGCTGCGGCCGACGTGGAAGTAAAGCAGGAAGGCCTCCTGTTTAGAGTTCCACAGGCTTTATTCCATCCATGTACAAAGATGACCAGGCACAGAAGCACACACAGGAGAAGTTATCTCCACGAAGGGTTCCAGGGACAGAAAGGGGCTAGTTGCTCTCCGGCACGGGCTTATAGAGGTCACAGGGCCAATGGACGAAGGGCAGGGGGGAGGAGTGGGGGGCCAAGAACCAGTGAGGGAACTTTATGGGCCTGGATAAGGAGTACATTCTCAGAGAGCAAAGGCTAAGGTATATCAGGTAGCAAGGGCGCGGGGAGACCAGCCGGGATAGGAGACAGGTACATTTGAATGGTCAAAGCATGGCGCCCAGGGGGAAAAGACTTTACTCTCTGTGACTGAGAGAGTACTGGTGGCATAGGCCCACCGACCTCGACAATTGTACATGATTTGTATATTCATTTACTCATCATAAATCATTGAAGTAAAGTCATTAAAACGATCTCTTTTTTTTTGATGAAAACAAACCCAATATATAAATTAATATTTTGCATTTTAGAATCCTTGTGTAGTCTATTTTTGTTTGATACTTGTAAATGTCCCTTTTATTTCCCTTCATTCTTTTGGACAGAGCTAACCAGGCCTTTTTTGTCTCTCTTTATCCTGGTATACATAGAACTGGTACTGTACATTCTAGATGTGTTGCTTTTTCCCTCTATCCATTTCCACTGCAGCTTTTTCCTTTAAGCTCATGGTTAAAGGTAATCTCTGGGTAGATATCTGCACTGCACATTAACGAATTTCTGTCCTTTAGCAGGGGTACTGTACAGCCAAGCTCGAGTGTGGCTCCTCATTTTAAAACCCCTGTTTTACATTCTCATTCTGTTCTTCTCTATCACTCAGAGTGTTAGTTGCAAGGAGGCTTTTGTTTGAGCCTGGGCAGCTGCCTCCTGGCAGGAGGAGTTTTGAGCAGCTGACCTGCCTGTGCTCGTTGCTTGGTTAAAAAACTTCTCCATTTTCACATGGGTGGAACCAGAGGGAACTCTGAAAGCATCCTCAAGGAGTTCAGAATTATTCTTCACCCCGGTCAGAAAATAGAGCAAAACAACAACAGAAAAGCTTTCTCAGATGTGAATACTGTACTACTCCATGCCCAGACACAGCCATGGTATTGTTCTTGCTCAAATAAAAAGCACTCACAGTGCACTTACTGAATGCAACTGATGTGACTCTGGAGAGGAGGTTCTTCCACTGGGTCCTGGGGAGGAGGGGACCTCTCGACCATCTGTGCTATGAGCCCTGTGCCCTGGGATCCCCTCTGCCAGGTGGTCCTGGAACTGTGACATGGCAGCAGGCCTGCCCAGGAAGCATTTTGGTAGCAGAATTTATAATTACTTTTTTTTTTTTTGAGTATTTAAGCAGCACAATATTCTTTGTTCAAGATGGGGGTGCTGACTGCTGCAGTGCTCACCATTCTTCCTAAAGTCCTAAGGTCCACACTGCTGTGCCTCTCTGAACCTCGTCCTACCATCACCTGTGGCAAACAGGAGGAGTTCCCTCCTCTGAGGCACTTCAGAAAGCATTATAATGATTTTGCTAGCATTAGACCAATGTGAAGATATTGTCACCAGTAGGCATCTCAAAATGGTATCCAACAGCCCAGAACAGATAAAAAAGCGTCACTGTGGTGCAATAAAAACACCCCACCTTGTCCTCTATCATTCTGTATATTGTGTGCATGCTTGGTTTCCTTGGAGCCCAGAAATCTGATGTTAAAAAAGACGTCACATAGGCATGTGAATGCTTCTGTTTTAAACCACTTATTCACATCAGAAAGAAAATGTGCTTTGGAAAGATTTACTGCCATTAAAAGAAAAGATTTTTATTGGGGGCAGGGGGGAGGAATTTTGTTTGGCAGTCTGCAACATTTGATTGCTGTAATGGTAATAACGGCAGTAATCTATTTTTTTGCCTTGCTGGTAAATGGAAGTATCCAGCAAAGATAAAAGGTTACCAGCTGGGATAACTATCCTCTAATTAGTACTGCAGATTTTGGGGGGAATTTAGAAATAAAGTGATGCAGCCTCTTAAATTTGTTATAAATAAGACTAAACAGGAACAAGAGAAGTACTCAACATATGAACATCAGCACCTAATCTGAGAGGGCTGCTCAGCCATTTGGAGCAAAATACTACCTAACTTCATTGCAGAGGGAAGAGAAGAAGCTTGTTCTGAGAAACACTATTTCCAAAAATCAATTCAGTCTTGAGCTTCTTGCTCAGATCAGGTGCTCCTGAACTAGTTGGTCAGGGTATGTGGCTGGTACAGTCATAGAGTGCAGAGGTACTAAAGCTAATTTACACTGAGATAACTTATGAACTGGTAAAAGATTAGGTATAGGAGGACAGATAACCAACAGTCTTGGTTGATTCTCCCAAATAATTTTGTCAAGGAAACTTTTTAACTTAAAAACTACCAATTATGAAGTATGAGGACTGGGGTGCTGGAAGGGTGTGCACTCATTTGTTTCTTCATCTCTTCCTTTGCCCCCACATGTTTTTCTGAAGTGATGTGCTTGCAGATGAGGGCATTTTGGCCCATTTGTTTTCAGCCAAACCTTCTGGAAGACTAGATAAAAATCACTGCTGGGCAGTGTTTGGAGCACAGCTGCAGCTCAAAAAACTTGTGACTGCCCTCCTATTGCATCAACTCGTAACCAGTGAAGGCCATGTGGGAGCTGCTCAGGGTACCTCACCTGAGAGGCCATGAAGAAGCTACAGACCTGGGTTGGTTGCCTCCTTGCATGCTGGTAAGGCCATGGTGGACAAGAGCTGCAGCCACTGGAAATTTATCATTCTTCACACATATTTGGGGAACAAAGATAAGTCTGGATTGCTGTGCAAAAAACCATTGAGGTTGTTTATCATCAGACCATGCCACTGAGTGCTAATCAGAGCATCTTCTTTTAAATGTCTTAGTCTGCTATTTTTAGGCTATAAGTAGGGTGAAAAAAATTTACTTTCGGTCAGGAAAAATACCTCTGAAAAAACAAAGTGGCAGAGAGGGGCATTCTTGGCCCCAGGTTTAGGCTGGCAGTTCTCAAAGATTTTTCCACTGTGAGCCCCTTAGCAAGTGGGCACATGAGTTTCTAGATATACTAGACCTTGGAGAACAGAGAGGGCTTGAAACATGTTCTATTCATGGGTGCTTTGCTACGGTCCTAAAAGCTGTTTACCAAGCAAAATAACACCACCCACACTTTAAAGTCCATGCCCAATGTGTCCTTGGATAGTCTAGGTGGCCTCGCAACTCCAACAACTCCATCTCCCATGTTCAATTTCTCACCTCCTCTATTCAGGGAGTGGTAAACACTGGTGCAGATGTGACATAAGCACACAGAATTGTCCAACCAGCGGTTCTTATACAGCCAATGTCTACCTCACCCTTGTGAAATGCTTTTTAAATAAAAACAAATGTAATACTCAGAAGTCTCAGGAGATCCTAATGCACCAAGGGCCAGGGATATGCCAAGGTAGACAAAATATGACGAAGTATGGCAAAGCCTCTGAGTAATCTCTGTGCAGAGGGCTAGACCGACCAACCTTCTTAGGAGACCCAGTTTGGGTTTCTTTTTTTTGTGAGTGGTGTTACAGAAAGTTGAGCACATTTAAAAACTCTTAGAGTGATACTCTTTTATAGGTGATTGACACCTACAAAACAATCCAGGAATTTACTGGCATTTAGGCCACACAGCATTAACAACAGGCTGATGTGGTTTCTGCCCACTGTGCTATTTACTGAGGAGACACTGGCTTTTTGTACGCTTCTGGAACAGTCAGTGTGAATACAACCCCTATGGAGAACACATTACTGTCCCAGGATGAATTGTTGGGTTCAAATTGTCTTTGTCTGAAGCTGGCCTTGATATCCAGGAAATTAGGGTCCTTGACTACTCCTGTGGCAGGAACAGTCAAACTCACATTGTGCTGATAAGCAGTATCAGTTGCTATACCAGAATGTGCTAGTGCAGCACTTTTGGCTAGATGGCCGTATTGCACAGGAGGGATGAGCTCAGCTCCTGTGCCTCAGCTCCTCCAAAGGTTGTCCCCGCTGATGTCCCTGCAACAGGGCTTTATGCATTTTTGGGAAGAGAGTGAGCGCCACAAGCAGCCGCTTCTGCAGGTTTCGAGACCTTTACACAGCTGCTGACAGGAGGCTGTGGTGAGGTGGGGGGCAACTGCTTCTCACAAGCAACAACTGATAGGATGAGAAGAAATGGCTTCAAGTTGTGCCGGAGGAGGTTTAGATTGGCTATTAGGAAAAATTCCTTCATGGAAAGGATGGTTAAGCACTGGGATAGGCTGCCCAGGGAAGTAAGTGGTTGAGGCCCAATCCATAAAGGTATTTAAATGACGTGCAGATGTGTCACTTACGGACATGGTTTATTGGTGGACTTGGCAGTGCTGGGTTTATGGTTTGTGATCTTAAATGTCCTTTTCAACCTAAAAAATTCTCTGATTCTATGCACATTTTCCTGAAGTGGGCGGAACGGTTCTCACATTTAGTTCACAATGCAAATCTTGGATGGATCCTGCTGATGCTGCAGAAACACTTGCTGCTTCACCATTTTGACCACCCCAGGCAGCAGTTTAATTTTTCAATTCTGACACCAGACAAATCAAAAAAACCAACACGGTATCTATGGCCCAAACCAGGACAGCCTGGCTGTCACTGTGATTAAATGCAGTGAAGGATCTGATCCTATTTTTGAAAAAGTCTTTTTCAGCCCAAAACATGAGATAGCCAAGACTTTGCTTTTGATACATTTTAAGTAAGAAATCAATCATAATAAGTAGTTTTTGTGACTTCCTACTTCAAAATAACATTCGCAAAGAGAGAACATCTATCCACCAACGCACAATTCATATTTGGACCCACAGAAATAAGGTCAACTTGACAGGCAAATCACTCCTACAGGTGTCTCTGACAAGCAGGACCTTCAGGGACTGAACTTAGCAAGGTAAAAGCTCTCTGCTGTCAAGATCTTTTGTACAGCAATGTTTGAAATTTTAACCTAATATTAAAAGGCAGTACTCCATCTGGAGCTTAAAGTCTTATCTGTAGAAGAAAATACTTGCTAGGGAAAAAAATCCCAATCATATTTGTGGATTTATGAGATTTCTGCAGTTTGCCAGGAAATGCCTGGTACTGTGTTTTCCCCAGTGCAGTGCAGCATTGCTGGGATGGTGAACAATAGTATCTCTGCAAAAGGGGACATGTCACTGCATGTGCAAATCAACCCCCTCTGTTGCAGTTCCACAGTTCCATGCCCAGTTTCTCTTCTGTTTTTGATATCGGTTGGGTTGCTGCCATCATTCTAAATGCTACCCTTATACTAAGCTATATATGTATGTATAATTTTGACAATAAATTGCTACATTTATTTATGCAACTTACAGAAACAATAGTTTGACTGACATGCAGGGTATTTTGGAACTGGATGTTTATAGCTGAAAATGAGCAAGTTAAGAGCAGTCACTTAAAAGAGAAGTGCTTATCCTTAAATAAGAGCAAAGTCTGTTTTGACCTGGGCTTCTTGTACCATTAGCCATGCTAGAACAGTAAAAATTTATTCTCTCCCTTATTACTGCCTGTATTAAACATATTATTAAAATATTTATAGTGTCTCAGTTACAGTGTCACCATTAAGGTAGTCCAGTCCATATAAAAGCATCACCTACAAAAATTTTAAAAGTCTGTGTAAAAGGATTACCACCATTACCACAGCTTAATTGAAGTGTTAACGTGGTAGAAAATTAAATCTCGCTGTTCTATACTTAGAAAAATAGAATTCTAGCCACTAGCCACTTAAATCTTGGTTTCTTCTCAACTTTTGCTATTAATTGGAACAAATCTGAAAACTGGTGCTTTGAACAAGATTTCAAGGAAATACATTTTTCAACCTCCCATGGTTTGGGGATACTTTTGATAGTGTTCCAACAAGTTATCCACAATAACTTTTACCTATGCATCTGCTCTTGTAACTGCAAACTAAGGAAATAATTTCCTAATTTACGCATCTTCATTTATAAAACCATGTAATATGCACATATCTCTATACTGTCAAGTATTGTATATTTTTCTTCATTATACCCTCATATCTTTCCTGTTTTGTCCTTCATCATCTACACTGGAGAGTCTCACAAGCTACATATTTAATTCTCTTCATTTAATTGGTTTCTCATTCACTGTAAATATGGACTTTCTTGTCCATTCAAAATCAATTCTCATCTGACTGATAGGAGATTAACCAATGTTAAATGTTTGTTTCATGATTGTAAGAGACATCTGTGAACTGATTTCTTACTATAATTGTTTAAATTGACATAATTATTTTAAATGACACTTAAGGGATTTCCAGGATTTTCAATATAAACATCAACGATTGTTTCCCAGTCTTAGGTAGAGGTTAAGCAGAGAGCAAGAAGTTTTATTTCTTGCTAAGGTTCCTCTAGAAAGAAGAAGCAGCGTAAAGAAGGCAAGAACACAGGATTTTAAAATGGTGGTTATTTGTACGACAGAGGAAGGAGTTTTAAGACTATGAGCAACAGTGCCCACCCAAATGGTCTGTCCTTGAGCACACAGGCATGTACACAGGTGGATGCTTCCATGCACACAGATGCTGGTGCCCAAATCTCCCTCATGCAACCTGCAGCAATACAGCTTCTGCATCACAAACAAATGGGAAGCACACTGTGACTGTCAAGTTGGTGCACATATTTTTGGCATATCGACCTTCTGTGGTTTGCTTTATTTTGCTGCGTTTTTTGAGGGGGGCATGGTGTTGTGGGGCAACTCACACAGACAAAACTGTGTGCAGTAGCACATTCTACACAGTAAAGCCGAATGGCTCATCCCATTGTTATACAGAAAGAAAAGATGTTGTGCATTGCTGGAATGCAGCCAGCTCTCAAGTCAAGATTAGCATCCTGGAAGCAGCAAACCTTGGCAGCTGTGTACTTCTGAATCCAGTAGCTGTGCAGAGCTTGCAGTATGCTCTCAGACTGCTGACACCACTGAACAAGGCAGACCCGGGCCCACCTGCAACAGGACATGAGTGCAGTGTGTGCATCTCCTCCCTGCTCCTGAAGGGGATCATCCACCAGGTCTGAGATAGGGGTGAATGCTGGGATGGAAACATCTGCCCTGATTCCTTTTGTGCAGGTGGGATGAAGACCCGGTATCCCTCTCTTTCCCAAGTCTGGGAGGCCACAGGCTAAACAAATAGTGGAAATGGCAGAAATGAAAAGCTCTGTTTTGTGAGGTGCTGGATTAACTCCCCCAGTATGACCCTCAGAGTGATGGAGAGTCATAAAGCTACCTAGTAGGCTGTCTGTTGTAGAAGTGAATCCTAAGTTTGGGAAACTACAAAAAACAAAGATTTTAGGCAGTGGTTTTAGTCAGAGCAAGAAAAAATATCTGCAGATCAGTGACCCTTGTCAAATTAAATGATCCTTAGGAAAAGCCTATGTATTACACTCTCTCCTGTGTAAAGTAATCAGCCTGTCTTATCAAATGCACTCAACTGTTCGGTTTTGTCAGTCCAAACTGGAGGCAGGGTTTCTGAAAATTTTGTATTCAGACTTACTGACTCTATCGGCTGAACACTGATTGTACAAGAGCGGGTTTGTCAACAATACCAAGCTGTGTGGTGCAGTTGACACACTGGAGGTAAGCAATGCCATCCAGAGGGACCTTGACAGGCTTGGGAGGTGGGTCTGTGGGAACTTCATGAAGTTCCACAAGGCCAAGTGCAAGGTCCTACACCTGGGTTGGGGCAATCCCAAGCACAAACACAGGCTGGGGAATCCAGACCAAGAGCAGCCCTGAAGAGAGAGCGCTGGGGCTCTTGATTGATGAGAAGCTCAACATATCCTGGCAATGTGAGCTTGCAGCCCAGAAAGCCAAACGTATCCTGGCCTGCAGGAAAAGCAGTGTGTGACCAGCTGGTCAAAGGATGCGATTCTACCTCTCTTCTCCTCTCTTATGAGATCCCACTTGGAGTGCTGCATCCAGCCCTGGGGTTCCCAACACAAAAAGGATGTGGACCTCTTAGAAAAAGTGAAGAGGAGGGTCACAAAGACTATCAGGGGGCTGGAGCACCTCTC
>VYZT01021143.1:0-49796 GCA_013400735.1 Pomatostomus ruficeps
TTTGGAATTTCTGTGCTCTCGCCTGCGCGTTTTGCTGCAATATCCCGAATATTTCGTATGTGTTGCTGCTGAGCTTGGCTGCTGGCATGGGAAAGTGTGACCAGCTCCTGCCTCAGCCACACCGAGCCAGACAATTGGCAGGAGGGGAGCGGGAGGGAGGGCGGGGAGGAATAGGTGTGTGGAACGCTGGAGCTCTGCGTTTGTAACGTGTCCTTCCCCTGGCAACGCGGGATTTACACCCAGACACCCTCCGGAGTCACCCTGTGTTTGCCGAGGTGTCACCTCTAGCAAAGGCTGGGCTCTTCAATGAATAATTGGCTGCTTTTTTATTTATTTGATGCATGCCGAGGGCGTGAGTCAGTGCTGAGCAGTCAGGTTCCCCTCGCCTGGCTCTGATTAGAGCCTGAGTGATGGAGCAGAGCGGCTGGAGCGGCTCCAACTGGATTCCACCGTGTCTCGACTTCCATGCAGTTAAAAATCCCAGGCCCCGTGCTTTGGTTTATTGCAGTGGACTTTCACCTTGGCTGTGGAGCTCCCACATGGCCCTAGCCAGGAGGAAAGCTGGAGCCCAGATTTCCCCAGGCCTGTGCTAATATAGACTTAAAGTCCAATTAATTACCGTGATTCATTTCAGAGTTTATTCCATTATATGTCGGGAATACTATTACCAGTTACAGGAATATCACAGACTGCTTCTATGCAGCAATCCTGGTTTGTGGGAGTCCATTAATGGACACTGTCTACCCTGAAGATTATCATTCCTGAAGATTGCCATTCCTCTCCAACAGCTGGATTCACATCAGATGTTCCCAGCACCAGACATATCAGATGGCCTTAAAATAAAATGATTGTTCTGAGACATTGGTGGGTATTGACCAAACTGATTCCACCTATTTCCTCTCCTCAAACCGTGACTCTGCTCTTTATGCAGCTCATCAACTGACTCACTGAGGCTGCAGAATGAAGTTTTTGAAACAGAACATCAGCAAAAAAATAAAATCCTCCTTGTTTGTTCTACTTATAAATTTACACCCCTGTTTGTGTTTTTAAACTGCCTTCAGGGTCAGCAGACTCAGGAACCGCTTAGATGCTAAAAAAAGCATTTGAGCACAGGGTTCACATGAATAAAGAAACTCTTAAAATTCACACAGAATTGATATTTTAGGAGTTGAAAACTCTCTCTCTGTTAGAGACAAATGAGAAGCTGCATTTAAAAACAAAACTCCAGAGCAGATCGTAATAATGTGAGATCAAGAACCAATTTGAGCTCAAAAACCAATTTGAGCTCAAAAACCAATTTGAGCTCAAAGCCGAGGCTGCTGCTGGTTAAATGTTTTGGGTTTCCTGTTCAGCCAGGGCTGGTTTGCCACTGCTGGGGATGAGCCCAGACTTTCAGGAGAGGCTCTCCCTTGGTTTTCATCCCCTCCTCTTTATTTCCCGCTGCACAAATGACAGTGACAGAGGTCACTGGGAGTCTGTTTGTCAGAGGATGTTCCTGGCACACGAAACTCTCCTCAGCCAGTTCAGAGCTCCCTGTTCCATCTGAAACCCTTTAGAGAAGGGAATTCCCTGCTGACCCCACGGAAAACCCGATACCCACTGGTCGATGTTTGATGTCTCTGGGTTTAGAAGTTTGAAACGCTTGCAGTGAGGACTTTTATCCATTTCATCCCGTGGTGAATGCAGGAGTGAGATATATTCACTTTGTAAATCCTGCTAATGCTCCAAGGGCTCCTCTCCTCTGCAGAGGATGACACTGAATTATGGTGAATTGCTCGGAAGAAATCCTTCCCTGGAAGGTGTGGAGATTAAAAGGAGCAAATTCTATTGAACTCCAGTGAGAATTTTTTGTTTCTGACCTTGGGCTGGAATTTCACCTTGAGAACAGACAAATTTCTTCAATTTATGAGTACTTTGTCTTCAGAGTCAGCGTTAAATTTTAATAGGGCAAGTGATGGCCCAGTTCAGTGTTGGGTTTAGCTGAAAAATAAAGTCCAGTTTTTGGAGCTCCAGAAATGTCTCAGTGCAGCTGGGGGCAGAGAGATAAAAGCAGAATTTTGGGAGGGAGAGATGAGGTGGGGAGAAGAGCTCATAAAAATCCCCCCCTTTTTTTTTTTAACAGGGGGCAGGGATCAGCTATTTTGAGTCCTGCATAGTTTGGTCAGAAGCTGTTGTTGTATAATAAATATAAATATAGATATAAATATAGATATAAATATAGATATAGCAAAATCTAAATAAATATAAAATATAGCTATAAATATAAATGTGAATATAGCTATAAATATAAATGTAAGTGTAAATATAAATATAAATGAATATAAATGTGCGGTTTCCAAGGGGAATCTTCGCTGGAAGTTCTCAGCTTGGAGTTTGAGGCTGCGGGGTTTTGCCCTGGATGCCACAGGATTTCTTCTCTAGGGAAAACAACAACAAAAAAAAGCAAAAACTTCCCCAAGCCCTTAAAAACAAGAAGGCAAATTTAAAAAGCCCCACAGGAATATGTATTTATAGGGTTTTTTTCCTACCATGAAGTTATTTATGCCACTTCTTGAGATGTCCCCAAGCTCTGAGGGCCTGTAAAGAGCAATAAAAGTCGATCCTCGTTTTGGACAGTGGTTTTTGGCCGTTTTTTAGCCCTTCTGGCAAAAGCAGCTTTGCAGCCTGGGCAGCACAAGCAGCGCCCAAGTCAGGAGGACACAAAAACCCCACAAATGCTCTGTGTGTGTGAGGTCCTGCAGGAGGGGTGGTTCTAACCACAGAGGTTATCGTGGAGGGGTTCATTTTCCCGGTCAGAGCTCATTTGGGATGAAGTCACTGGAGTGATTTCAGTGGTGCAGATAAAGTCCCAAAATCTCCTCATTTCTGGGTGAGAAGCTGCTGTTTGTCAGCAGATAACGGCCTTGGCCTCCAGCTGATTGCCCCGTTTCCTCTGCTAAAACCCTGAAACCGTGACTCTGCTCTTTATGCAGCTCATCAACTGACTCACTGAGGCTGCAGAATGAAGTTTTTGAAACAGAACACCAGCAAAAAAATGAAATCCTCCCTGTTAGTTCTGCCTAGAAATGTACACCCCTGTTTGTGTGTTTAAACTGCCTTCAGTGTCAGCAGACTCAGGAACCGCTTAGATGCTAAAAAAGCATCTTAGCACAGGGTTCACATGAATAAAGAAACTCTTAAGATTCACACAGAATTGATATTTTAGGAGTTGAAAACTGTCTCTCTGTTAGAGACAAATCAGAAGCTGCATTTAGAAACAAAACTCCAGAGCAGATCGTAATAATGTGAGATCAAGAACCAATTTGAGATCAAAAACCAATTTGAGCTCAAGAACCAATTTGAGCTCAAAGCCAAGGCTGTTGCTGGTTAAACCTTTTGGGTTTCCTGTTCAGCCGGGGCTGGTTTGCCACTGCTGGGGATGAGCCCAGACTTTTAGGGGAGACTCTCCTTTGGTCCATCCCCTCCTCTTATTTCTGCACAAAATGTTTCTCCCTCTCTCTATTTGCTGCACAAACGACAAGGTCGTTGGGGGTTTTGTCGGAGGATGTTCCTGTGGAAAAACAATTATTATTGTTGGCTTCCCAGCTCCTGTGGGGCAGCACACCCAGGACAGGCTCTGGGATCTCTCGGCCAGATTATCTGGTGAGGAATTATTGTGGAAAATGAACCAAAGCAGGGAGGAAGGGACTGATTCGGGAAATTAAACCAATCTCTGTGTTTAGGGACACAGCTGAGAGGTGTTGAGAAGCCTCATTGGAAAAAGAGGGTTTGGAAAATATTTAGGTGATGTAGAGGGAGGTATCTGCTATGACTGTTAGGAAGGAAAATAAAGATATCAAGGAAAAAATCTGAAAATACAGAATTTCAGTGGGTTTTTTTCACAGCACCTGCCCTTCAAACGCAGACAGGAATTCTTGTCTAACACCGTACAACTCCTTCTCTTGTACTGTAAGAATTCTCAACCATCCCAAGTGTGTGGGGTAAAATGAGATCTTAAGAACTGATAATCAAACTGTTTTCCTCATAATACTGTTTTCCCCATCTCTATGGATTTAGTTTGTGCCACATCTCTGGCATGTGAGACAGGTGCCATAATCACTCACAATCCTTCCTGATCTGCATGTGGGTATTTGTGACTAGAAAAACAGCTTTGCACCTGAGAAGTCTCTGTTTTTCCAAAAGTTATAAGGAGAGGGAGAAAAAACTGATTCAAAGGCTTTCCATGAGGAATTTTTGTTTCCTTGGAACACTCCTGGCAGGCTCTGGGTGATGCTGGGATGTTTTGTTATTGCTTTTTTTGTTCCATGGCATTGAACGGATTAATTCCGCAGACACAGATGTTGGGGTGGTGCAGTAATGAGGGGGTAAAACGGCTGGAAAATGAGAATTTAATGCAATCAGGTGCAAGTGCAACCTGTCAGATAAGAGATGTCTCCAACACAGCCCTGAGCGTGTGGTCACCACCACAGGAGCTCTGCTTGCTTTGGTGAGGGAAAACTCCTTAAAATCCCTGTTTGGGCTCTTCAAAGATCCTGATTTCAGTGGTTCCAGTCTCTGAAGGAGTTCCTGTCTTTCAAAGTCTTCTTATTGTGTTTAAATCCCCTGGAAGTGGTGCCAAGGAACATCGAGGAACAGGGAGAAGGCAGAGGGATGCTGTCCTGCTCAGCTGTGGGATGATTTTATGGTGAAAGCTCTTCTCAGCAGAGCCCACAAGCAGGAGAAACCCCTCGGCAGCGTGTGGGGGCTGTGGATCCTCTCAGCTGTTAATTAAAATCACATTGAAGCCAGGCTCGTAGCCGTTGTGATAGGAGAATCTATAAAATCCAGCTTAAGGCAGAGTGCAGAGGAGTGATCTGAACTACCCAGGGCTTGGCTGGCACACAGGGAAAGAATTAGGAACGAGCTGTTTCTTGCCTTTCTATTTTTATCTCCGGGAGCACATGTGAATTTTCCGTGAATGGTTGCAATGAACCTTTTCCCCAAACCGGAGTTGCTGCAGTGCTGCAGTGGCTGTGCTTGGTCAGGCTCCCGGTGCCTGCACTGCAGTGAGCACAAGTGCATTTTAAAGCTGCCTCCTGTGGCTGCTTGAGCCGATTTCCCATCCCGGATTTTTGATTTTTGCTCGTCTTTAATCCAACAGATGTTTCAGCTGTAGAGCAAAACTTTAAATATTTCATTCCAGGTCGGGATAAAAAGTATTTAAATATTTTAAAATATTTTTTATCCCAACCTGGAATGAAAACAATTTAGAGTTTTAAGCCAATTAATAAAATTTCTTGTTTTCAGTTAAATCTTAATGCTTGTGATGGATTCATTAAGACCTTTGGTAAACTGGGAGTGTCTCCATAACGACTTCTGCTGTTACAGTGTGAAATGAAAAGCTGGACTGGTTTTAGTCTTAGTTTTAGTTTCTGCTTTCCTCATGTTAAAGATGCATCAAGACCATTTCATTTTTTACTGATCCCCTCGTGGGCCTTGAAGCTCCATCTCAAGTGCCACCTGTTAAAGTTGATACATAAATTTCACACTGAAAGGACGTTCTGATATCGTGAGTGGTTCCCTGCTCTCAAAACCTCGCAGAACTGAGGGAAGCGAGAGTTTTAGGCGCACTCGGCCAGTTTGGGACATGGGTGGAGCTCCAAGGTGCAGTTTTACTTTTGGTGATGAGTGCCAGGAATCCCTTTCTGGATCTGATGGAGGAAAAACGCGTTTTGTCTCAGTACGTGGGTAAATGCTGGGGTGCAGCTGTTTTGCAACTGGAGCAGACTGGACACGCGACTCTGGGTCACGGTGGGTGCAGGGGAATGTTCATTAATGAAGATTAAGGCAGATTGATGATGATTATGAAGGCCCGGGTGTCCTGTCGGTGGTGGGGACGCGGCGGCAGCGGCGCTGGGGTTTCAGCACCGCGGACAGAGCGCTGAGCCCGGAGCGCTCGGGGCCATCGCCGCCTCCGCCCGGCCCCGCCGCCGCCGCCGCCCGGCCCTTCCCCGCTCCCCGCGCTCCTGACGGCATCCTGGGATGCTTTCTGTGCCTGGCGAACCCAGGGTCTCGTTTTTTCCCCTGCTCCGGCAGGAATTTTTCGCTGCACGCAGGAGCTCTGGGTCGGTAATTCAGAGCGCGGCTGGGAGGTGCAGGGAGGTCGGTGTTGAGATCCAGATCTGGGGCAGGATGAGGGGGAACGGCCTCGAGTTGCACCAGGGGAGATTGAGGTTGGATATCGGGAAAAAATTCACGGAGAGGGCGGTCAGGCATCGGGACAGGCTGTTGCTGTTGAACCGCTAGCCAAGTGAAGAAATCGAGACGGTCGAGTGGCATAAATCTGAATTTATTATTTAATTATAAAACTTATACAGACTTTTCAAAGGTCATCCAGATTGGGTAAATCCAAAACCTCCCCCTAGGCCGACTGGCCAGGTTAGAATCACCCATCTTTCCCAGAGACCGTTTCAACAACACCCAAACCTTATCTTTATTTATAAAACATAGGAAGAAGAAGAGAAAAATTCCCATGGGAAAGAATCTGTGTTACCACAACAGGCTGCCCAGGGGAGTGTGGAATCACCATCCCAGGAATGTTCAAACACGCGTGGGGGTGACCCTTGGAGCTGTGGCTCGGTGGCGAATGTGGCAGTGCTGGGTGAACAGCTGAGCTCTGGTTTAGTTGTCCTTTCCAACCTGCCGAGCTCTGAGGCTGGCAGGGAGTCACGGCCAGGCAGAGGCTGCACGGGCAGAACAATCTCCAGTGAATAAATCCCTGGATTCTGAATGCAATTTAAGCATTTCTGCCAACACCAACAGGTACCACACCATTGTTTCCCCGAGATCCATCTGCCTGTGTAAGCTGGCCCAGTTCTCCTGGCAGCAAAGGGAAAGCTGCTTTCAAATTTCACCGACATCAGCACCAAGGAGGAGCAGCAGCACAAAACCAGAATTAGTTCCAGTTTATATCAAGATTACAGAGGTTGAAGCCCTTCAGCCGAAGCGTGGATTCTGTGATTTATGGGAAAGGGATACAGGTGAGAGAATGGACATTCCGCAGGGTGTAAAATCTTATTTAAAAGAGTTCACCTGCAGGGATGGTTCATAAAGCAGAAAGGTTCATGTGCACATGGCCTGACCTGCAGGGCTTCTCTTCTATCGAGTTAACCTCATGTCCATTTTGCTGTTTCAAGGAGCTGAGTGTTGAGAGCTTGGAGTCATTTTGGGCTGGTTCCTGACTGATTCCTGAACTGATCCATGAGAAGTTTAAGCTCCTTGTTGAAAAACTCCTGGCCCTATAAAGCTCCTCATTACAGCTCTGAATATTCTCTGTATCTGTCAGTCCAGCCCTTTGTTTGAAGCTCCTCCTCTGAATGGGAAAAATTAAAGGACTTTTCTATGGAAAGAATGACTGGGATGGGTAAAATGTTTTGGCTGGGAGTGGGAGGACTTCAGCTTGGTCTGAAGAGAAATCCTTGCAGTATTTTGTGCTAAAATCCTACTGCTCAGTGGCTTTGGGCAAACTGTGACCACCTGGGCTGGAATGCAGCCTGAGGAACCCATCAGGGCCTCCCATTAAACGAGGAGTGTCCTGACAGTCAGAGGTTGTCATAATCTGTTATTAAATTTGCTAATTCTGCATTCATCTGCTCCCCAATTTATCAATGGCCTGATACTACACGTAAGTCCAAATATTATTACATTTTGGGGGTCACCAGGCCCAGTGTGGAGTATTTTTGTCTCAGTAAAAAGTTCCAGCCCTCCTTCAGGCCTCACCCTTCCCTGCATCCATTTCCTGCAGCGCCGCAGTCCCAGCTTTTGGGTGGCTGCTTCATGTGTGGCCTCTCTTGGAAAACAACGCAGCCACAAGGTTGGAATTCACTTTTAGGTATCATCCATGTCCCTGTTTTGTACTGACCTTGTGGGCTTTGGCTTCTTTCTCATTAAATCTCCTGTTTTCCCTTTGTCTTCTTTGGCAGCGAATGGGAAATACTTGCTGCGAAAATGAATCTTGATTTTTAAGTCCAAATTTTCTCTCATGTTCCAGGACACGATGTTCCAAAATGATGAGGTTTTGGTTCCCTTTCATTCCTTTTAATCCCCAACACATGTCATTTTCTCCCTAAAATTCTGCTAAAAATTTGCAATGGGCTTCTTTTGCCTTTTGATGGCAAAATAAATTAAGTGTGGCTGTTGGATTCAGCTGGCAGCCAGCTCAGGAGAGAGACCCTATTGCCATCAATGCTTCCCTGTTATTGTAGCTTCTTCAAACCTCTTAGTTCTTAATAATTTTATAGATAAACTAAAGAAGAACACCTCCAAACCAGCACAGGAACAGCCATTAACTGTAGTTTTGTCTTCTTGAGAGACGTCTCCTGACCTGTGGCCTTGGTTTCCCTCACCAAGGTTAGGAAGCTGTAGGAGAGAAGAGGTAACACTGCCTCTTCTCTGCTGATCTTTTAAAAGATATTTTAACTGCTTCAATTAACAGTGATTGTTAATGTGTTCTGTCAGAGGTGGTTTTGCATCATGAGTCCTGAACTGGTGAGACAGGAGAGATTGACATCTGTCCCTGTCCATTCTTGTCCATCCCTGGGTGTCTCTGTCAATCCCTGGGTGTCCCTGTCTATCTCTGTCTGTGCCTGTTCACCCCTGTCTGTCCCTGTCCATCCCTGTCCATCCTTGTTCATCCCTGTCAATCCCTGGGGGTCCCTGTCCATCCCTGTCCGTCCCTGTCNGGATCGACATCTGTCCCTGTCTGTCCCTGTCCATCCCTGGCTGTCCCTGGGTGCAGGGAGGGTCACACAGGGCTCAGGCTCTGCCCCAGGCCCAGCGATGGCCCCAGAGGGATGGGCAGGGCCTGAGCCGAGGAATTCCCTGCACAGGAGGCAGAACTCCTGCCCGGGGCAGTGCCCAGCCCTGAGCAGAGCCCAGAGAGGGGGTGGGGTGTCATTCCAGAACCATCCGTGCCCTGTGCTCTGGGATGGCCCTGCCTGAGCAGGGAGGTGGCACCAGTGACCCCTCTGAGGTCCCTTCCAGGCTGCCCCACTCTGGATTCTGTGACTCTGTCACTCAGAACTGGGATCTCCCTCACACACAGCCAGGACACAGGCAGGGAACAGCTCCAGAACGTGCCAGGGGGTGCTGGTAAAGCACAGAAGCGCAGGAAAAGCCAAAGCCCAGGTCCAGCTTGGAAGAGGTAAACTGAGGCACTGGTGGGGGGATTTCAAACCAGCCAATGGTGGTAATTCAATACTAAAGTTTTGAAGAGAAAATTAAATTTTAAATGGTTTTGTGAATTAAAATTCCTGTTTAATTTTGTTTTTATAAAGTGAATGCTGAATTCTGGGTTCCTGTTCCTTCCTGCATTCCTGGTGATGCTGTTTGTGCACAGGGACAGGGGAGAATGGAGCCCAAACTTTGTGTGTCTCCTTTGATCCCAGCCTCACCCTTTCCAGGCTGACACATTCCTGTTTTCCAGGAATCCCCAGCTCTTGGCTCTACAGGTGCCGTGCAAGCCAAGGAACGGCTCCAGGGCTAACCCAGCACAGTTACAGGAGGGAAACTTTAATTAAAAAGCCTGAAGTGAAAAATCCTTCACTCCTACGGGCTGGAAAGTGGGAAGGGAAATGAAATTTAGCCTGAGTTCCTTGTGGTTTCTTGTTTTTCGTGCAGGGAGATGCGCTGAGGCCGCTGAGCTGGCACTGGGGGTTGCTGCCAGGTAAGAAGCCCGGGTCTGGCTGGGTGCCACGGGAGCTGTCTGTGTTGTATTTGGCCCCAGCAGCAGAAAATGGAGTGTTCCAGGCAAAACAAAAAGCTGACCAAACATCTTCTGGTGCGAGGTGATTGAAATCACCGGCATTAGGCACAGGATGGACTTGAGGCAAATTTAGAATATGTGAATTATTTGAGCTGGGAGTTTCTGAATGCTGAGCAAATGTTAAAGTGCCAGCCCAAATCCCTCCTAAGGTAGGCAAGTATTGCTTGCTGTCCTCATTCCACTGAGTGGAAAATTGAAATTTCAAGGTCTTCAACCTCTGAAATCTTGATATAAACTGGAACTAATTCTGGTTTTGTGCTGCTGCTCCTCCTTGGTGCTGATGTCGGTGAAATTTGAAAGCAGCTTTCCCTTTGCTGCCAGGAGAACTGGGCCAGCTTACACAGGCGGACGGATCTCGGGGAAACAATGGTGTGGTACCTGTTGGTGTTGGCAGAAATGCTTAAATTGCATTCAGAATCCGGGGTTTGTTCACTGGAGATTGTTCTGCCCGTGCAGCCTCTGCCTGGCCGTGACTCCCTGCCAGCCTCAGAGCTCGGCAGGTCCGTGAAAGAATCCGTCAGCAAAGGAGCAGCCCGGCTCTGAGGGAAGGGCTCTAAAAGTGCCTCTGGAGCCTGCTGGAATCAGCCGGCTGGAATTTGCATGAGATTCTGTTTCACTCGCATCAGCTGGGGACAGATTGTGACTGCCTGACTCTCCCCATTTACCGCCGCTGAACGGGATCCTGCCGGAGAGGGGCTTTAATAGAGATGTCACCAATTCAAAGGACAGCGCCTGACAAACGCTGCCAGGCGTTTCTACAACAATTATTTGGTGCAAAGCTTTTCATGCAGGCAAATCCCAAGGTGCTTTACATTAATCTTTTTTAGGGGAGGGGAGGAAGAGTTGTGATTTGTTCTTGCCTTTAAATACCTGAAACCCTCTGACATTCTGTCTCGTGATAAAAGACCTCCTTTGAGGAGTGCCAGGAGGAGGAAAAGCTCATCCTGTGTGTGCAGGGTGTTGTGGGGAAATCATTTACTCCAGGTAGATTCTGTTGGGTTCTTTTGCCTCTGCTATTGATTAATAAATTATATTTGTGCTTAGATTATTTTGCTGTTGATTAATAAATTATATTTGTGCTTAGAATTAAAATGGGTGGGGATATGTGAGTTTCTTTCAGAAGAGGAAATGTTATATACATTTACATACATAAATTTTACTGCTTTAACACATCAAACCCTAAAATCAATTTAACAAACAGATCACTGGAAATGGCTACGAAAATAGAGCAGAAAACAAAGCAGCAGCATCCAGCACCCCCGAAATTCAAATGTCACCTCTAATGAGCAGCATCCTTAGAGCTGTAACATCACAGTGCTCAAGAAGAATAAATGAGCAATTTTCTATCCAGAGCTGTGACTTGACCCATAAAAACTCCCAGGGCAGAGTGGCCTCAGCTGAATTGGGTGTTCTGGGCACCTTTCAATGCCAGCCCAGGGCTCTGGAGATATTCAGGGATGAATTTGCTGCTCTGAATGGTGAAAAGGTGATTGGGAACTGTTTCAGCTCAGGTGGTTGCTCTGGGGGAAAGCTTCGCATTGTCAGCTGGAGACCTCAGGGGAGGCAGCAAGAAAGGATCAGATGCAAGCAGAGAGGGGAAACACTCCAGTAGTTTTTTTACCTCTCTGTTTTAATCCATCCAGTGCTTCTTGCAGATATTTGATGCTTTTTTTGCCATATATAACATAACTCAATCAGAGGAGGACTTGAGCAGTAGTAGATTTCTTATTCCTGCAGAGACAACCAGAAAAAAGTAAAAATGACCAGGTGAAATCACTGTTTTAAAGAGAAAGTTGGATCATGATTGTGTTTATTAATATCAGCAGGGAGCTGACTGTTTCTGTGCCCCTCCCATGGGGAAAGGAAGGGATAATGCACTGATACCCGGGGCTGTTGTGTTGATGCCTCAAGATTCAGCTTTTCTATTTCCCAGCCCCTGCCCTGCTTTAGTGTGTGACTCTCACACTCCCCACGGGCTGGGAGCTCCTGTTCTCCCATCCTGCTCAGACACAACAAATCCTCTCCAGGCTGCACTCAAGGACACCTCGTTGGCCCAGGCCCCCAAAGATGGAAACGGAGCCTCTAAAAGGGGGGACAGACTTGGGCTCAATTCCATCATCCCCTGCAATTGTCACTGGAGAATGAACCCTGATCTGGGAATGGATCCAAACTGATCCAAGTGGAGCAAACTGGTGCCCCGGGGTCCATCTTGGGTGTGGCCTCTCCCGGAGAGGCTCTGAGTGCCCGAGGTGTCCCTATTGAAGGCCCTGCAATAAATCCCCATTTTATTCTCTGAATCCTGCCTGGCCTCTGCTCCAGGGAGCCTCTCCAAGGCGTCAGTGTCACCTCAGCTGTGTCACCTTTGCTTCCCAAGGAGCTGCTCATCCTCCATGCCCCAAGACATCAACCCTGCCACTTCTCTGGACATCATCACCTGGCACAGGCGTGGTGAGTTCTCTTTCCCTGGGGTGATAATCCTGAGTTTTTCCAGCCCAGAATTGCTGGCTCAACATCTGTGCCTTGCCCGTTGAACACGTGTAATGCTTCAGTCTTAATTTCAGGATAAAATCATGTTTTCTTTGGAGGGACTGAGGAAGTTGCCCCATCCCTGACAGTGCCCAAGGCCAGGCTGGATGGGGTTTGGAGCAGCCTGGGACAGTGGGAGGTATCCCTGCCCGTGTAGGGGATGAGGTTTAAGGCCCTTCCAGCTCAAACCATCCACGATTCTGTGAAATATGTTCCTAAAACTTCATTTTGTCCTTGAATTAACATTCCAGTGCTTGATAACTAAAGAATTTATTCAGTAGCTGAGGTACCTACAACAACCTTGAGCTCGATTTGAAGTTTGAAAAATCCCAGGTTGTTCAGATTTGTGTTAAATCAGCATGAAATCAGCTTCACTGGCAGGATGCTCCCCGATGAGCTGAGATGCTGTGAGTCAGATGTCAGTGAGGGTGTGATCCAAAGCAGCAGTTGGAGCTGATAAAAGCTCCTAAAAAGCTGGTAATTCATTGATATATTTTGGAGAATCCATGGTCAGATGGAGCTGAGCCTGCTGAGCTCAAATAAAAGCAAAACGGGAGAAATCCCTGATTATTGGCACTGAAAAGGAAGCAGAATTTAAATACTGGGAGAGACATTCTGGAACTGTGTCACTTTTTGTCGAGGAAAGAAGGTCGAGCAAATCTTCTGTCATTAGCACTTGATCCTATAAATATTGAAATGTCGGCCCTGCTGGGAGGAGAGCAGCTCTGCCTCCAAAACAGGGTTATGCTGGAAAGATGATATTTAAATTTTTGCTAATGCTGTACTCTAATTTGATCTTTTTCTGCCTCGCTGATTAAATTGGCTTCCTGTAAGAAAAATAGAAATTCAGCCCACATCTCCCAAAGGTTCCTCTAACAGCACTTAAAGATAATACAAAAATAATCCAAACTAATCCCGGCAATTGAAGGCTGAGGAGTTTTTCAGAGGCGTCACACAATTCCGCCAGTTTTTCAGCTACAGACTTTTCTTTGAGTGTGTGGAAAATGAAGTTTTTTTACAATCTCCACTCCTCATTCCAACGCTGAGTTGTTTTAATGAGCACAGAACCTTCTCCTGCTTATCTGTTCAGATGGGGAGAACCAACACTGTTCGGGGAGCGTCTGTTTGAGACAAGAGTTGTCACTTCCAAAACAATGTTTTAAGATTTCATTTCATAATAGTTTCAAATATAAAGCCACACATTCTGAAAGAAAAATCTCATGAGGCACTGATGAAACCAAGTCTTGGAGGTTAAATGAAGCATTGTAGTTAAATTTATTCTGTACCTTTTGACTGCTGGACTCACAAGTTCAGTATGTGTTAACTGAAGACTTTTTTCCACTTTTCTTCCCTCCAAAAGTTCAGAGGATCAAATAAAAAGTTTACTGAAATCCGTTTCTGGGAATGTGGATCAGCATTTTGTTTGTTTAACTTCAATTCTTGGGCAATTATTTGGCTTTTCAGTTTTTCCCCCCTAGAAATGCCGGGGACGGAGTTGTGCTGAAATAGCAGCGCGATGGAATAAAAGTTGCCTTTGACAGCTCCCTCTTCACATGGTCCGAAGGCCTTTTCCTCCTTCCCTTTTGACCATATTTGCCCTGGAAGAACACAATCCCTGTTTGTTCTGCTGACTCGGGGGTTTCCTCGGATGGCGTGGCTGACCCTGTTTGCTCAGCGAGAGGAAGGAACCCTCAGTAATTCTCCTTTGCTGGTTCCTGGCGGACAATGGCTGCTGTGTGGCAGGAATTCCAGCTGAGGAGGACTGGCTGCATTGCTGACCTTCATACCCTGCTGCAATTTTCTCAACTGCTGCCCCTACAGTGCTGAGGCAACAGGGCTCTCCTTATTCCATTGTTTGGACCGGGCAATGAAGGACTTAAAGGCTTTTATGCCTTCTGCAGAAAAGTTTCCGAGTGATTCCATTTTCTCAGGCACTCGGGATACAATACAAGCGGCAAAAGTGAGTCTGGACTGGTTTTCAAACAAGAAATAGATGCTTGAGGGGAAGTGGAGAATGAACGCCTGGTTTTGGAGGTCAGACTGGAGTATGGGAGAGAACAGGAATTTATTCCCAGGCAAAATGTTAAAAATATCAGGAATAGGTATCATAAACACAGGAGGTACAGGGATAAATAGATAAAGGGAGCTGGTGAAATAAAGAATGCCAGGATGGGAGTGGTGGTGGTTGAGCCATCTTCAATGGCAGAGCCCGAGAGCACTGGGGAAAAGCTGCTGCAGACATCGAGACGTAAAAGGAGAAATGCAAAAGTGAGGTTGAACCAAATTCAAAAAGATGGAGGACAAAAAAGGCAAAATATGAGAACCGGAAGTCTGATAACCACACAATGAAGAGTAAAACATGACTTGAAAATGTGAACTTAATTTCCTTAACATGGAGAATGAGACCCAAATTATTGCTAAGGTATCACGAATATTTATGACTGAGGAGGAAATCCCAAGTGCTCTGGAGTCAGAGAGTAGGAGTCCCAAAGACCACCAGCAGAACACGGCTGTGGAAATGTTTATTGCCATTGGAGCTGGGGAAATCTCCTCAGCTCTGATTTGTGCCGTGCCCGTGCAGCTGCTGAAAGGATCTGAACTCCAAGGCACCATCCCCCTGCTGCTTGGGCCTGAGCATGCCATGGAGGGGGTGCTTTCCCTGCTCCTAATTCGTGGGTTGGGATGCAGAAGCAAAGGGCAGAGCATTCACAAAACGTCTGCTGATTTTCCGTGTCTCGAGTTCAGGTTCTTATTTCCAGGTGAGTTTTCCAGCTCGGTTGTTCCTCCTGTAGATGCTGAGCCAAGCAAGGAGCCTGGGATTCCTTCAGGCGGCTGAAGGGCTCCATTCAGGCCGTGCCCCACTCCCGAGGGCTCCGTGGTGCTTTTATTCCCTGCACTGCTTGAAATGCTCCTCAGGCTTCCAATGATCCTCCAGAACCCCAGCCCTGCTCGCCCCGGGGCTCTGCGTGACAGGGGTGTCATATTCAGCACGAATCCAGTGTTTATTTCGGACGGCATTCAGCTCCTTTCCCTCCTTCCGTTGTTTTCCTGACTGCTTTCCAAGCACTCCACTTAATTAGGGGGATTAATACTCTCAGTGGCAGAGCCCTCCTCACCTGTGAAAGGGGCGCAATTAAAAACCCGCTGGCAGGAGGAAGGGTGGTCGGCACCGCTCAGCCTGCCAGGGGAGGTGTCTCCAACACGAGGCTTTGTGTGACAAGTCACTCAGTGCCTTTGTTCCCCATCAGGAATTCGGGATAATTGTTCCCCTTTCCACCCCTTCCTTTGTGCACCTTGTCTGCTGAGAATTTGAGTTCCTGGGAAGGAGTCACTTCCAGCGTGTTCAGGAGCTCTCCAGAGGGATCTGTCACTTCAGCTCGCTGCTGCTTCTGCAGGAAACGCTGAAAGCCACGAGCTCCACGTTTTCTGTCCTTTTTTATTTTTCCTTTTGTTCCTCTTCCCTTCCCCTTCACATTTCAGGGAACACAGCGTTCTTCCCACACGCACCTGTTGTGCCTGGCAGATCTCAAACCCTTGCAGGATGCCGTCAGCCGCTTCTCCAAAACACTTTTCCTCAGCTTTCCTTCACTCATCAATTTGTCACCTCTTCTTTTTCTGAAGTGTTTTCAGCCCAGGACAACTGCCTTTCCCAGCATGATTGATATCCTCCCATCTCAGGACAACTTCTCCCTTTATGAATGTTTCTACAAACTTTGATTACAGCAGGGAGGGATTTTTGAGGTGAAATTGGCTTTTTTCTGTTAGGTTTTTTTTTCTTGAATTTACAATTTCATTTTGGATGTTTAGATCCAGGCTGGGATGCTGAAATGGGTTTATTTGTTGGGGTTGGGTTTTTTTGTGTCAGCACCTTTACCAAAATACTCATGATTGGATTGGGAATATTTAATTCCATATCACAAGAGCGGGCAGGTGTTTTCAATGTCTTACACTCCGAGTTTGACCTGACTGCTCAGCTTTTTGGTGGCAAAAGATGTGAAATCTCAGCTCTTCTCAGGAAAACAGAAACCTCTTTTTAGGAAAAACTGCGAACATTTGGCACTCTGATCTTGGAAGTAATTATTGCATTTCTCAAAATGTTTCTGCTAAACAATCAAAGCACATTTGCTCATTCTTATTTCTTGCTTTATTAATGAGGAATAAATAATTACTTATTTTGAGTGCCCACAAATTATACACCCAACCTCTCAAGATATCTCAGAATTCCGGGCTAATTTAATGATTCGCTGCTGAGATTCCTCTCAGAGGAAAGCCCATGATAAAATCTATTTCCAGCTCCACACGCTGCCAATCTGCTCAATTTGTCCTTCCTGGTACTGAACGAGTTTTTGGTGGCAGAGATTTCCCAAAGTGGGTCAGCAAAAGGAAGCGGGGATGTGTGGGGAGGGAGGGAGTGACCCAGAGGAGCAGTATGGATTTATCCCCGGGACATAAATCAGATCCGTTAATTGCAGATCATTTCACAGACTCAGTTTAAAGTCCAGGCTAATGAAGGATTTCCACTGATGGTAAAAAAAAACCCCTAAAATACAACTTTATCCTGGACATTAAAACCAGTTTATTGAGGGGAATAACCTCACGCTGAATTTGCCAGTGCTGAGTTGTTCTCAAGGATTTCCTTGATGAAAATAAGATGTTTATTCCCTGAATAAACTCGGGTAGAACAAAATCAGGCGTGGGGACTGTGGGGTTTCTGCTGTGACGGTGCTGTGCTCGAGCAGGGACATCCCAGAATGTTTCCTGCTGGGACAATTTCACAAATCTGTTTCAGCTCCCAGCAGGGGAAGAATGGCCCAGGAGGAAATGGAGTCCATGTGGATTTCCTACTGAGATTGGTTCTTACAGAGCGGGAGAATTGGCTCTGGCGATGCTCTTTCTGTGTTTCGCAGCAAACTTGGAATTAAAAAGTGTTTCCAGGCCTGAGCTTGCAGAATATTTTTCTTGTAAAGTGTGGGACAAAACTTAGAAAGGATTTATCCCCTGGCAGAGCTGTCCTTGCGTCCATTGTGGCTCTCAGAGGCAGCACCATCCGCACTTCCATGGGATCCACCCAAGGATTTGTTTGTGTCTCTCCACAGAATCACTGAATGAACCAGGCTGGAAAAGACCTTGAGATCATCAAGTCCAAGCTCTGATTTAACACCTCCTCAGCAACCAAACTCTGACTCTGGGTGCCACATCCACCCTGTTTCACTGGCTTTTTCCACAGGCTGCTGGGAAGCTGCAACTGGGGCTTCTTGGTGGCCTTGCAAAGTGCAGAGGAAAGAGCTGGACCCACCTGGAGCTGTGCCTGCGACCACGGGCAAAGGTGCAGGTGATTCCTGCTGCTGGATCCCAGATGTTTCCCAGCATTCCCGCTCCAGAGCTGTGCTGTTATCCCATTCTCAGCTCATCCCCCGGCAGAGTTTAACCCTGCTGGGCCCCTCTGTCACCCACTTGTTGTTAAGTTTTGGGGTTGATGCCCCAAACAGGTTTAAGGACAGGTTTTAGAGCAGATTGACAGGCTCTGTTCTCCACTGGAGAGAGGGAAGCTGAGAAAAACAATTCTTTTCCTGCAGCACAGGGCTGAGGGCAGCTTGGAGAGCTCGTCAGAGAGCAAAGGAAGGAGCTTTTGCTGTTCCCAGAGCACAAACGGTGCCGTTCCAATTGCCACATGTTCGAGCTGCCACAGTCCCTGTAAATAAAATACTGCCCAGGGAGCTGGGAGGCTCCTGCTGCTCAGTTCTGCAGGGCCTCAGGAAATCAGGGGGTCGGGGCTGTGCCTGAATCCAGCAGATCCCTGAGGGTGCCCTGGGTTGTTCCAGGACAGCAAACTCCATCCTTGCAGGGTACAACCCATCAATTCCTGCTGCAAGGCCCTGGCCCAGCTCCCTGGAGGGAGCTGAAAGAATGAAAGGATGCCAGGAGGGAGCTGGGAGAAGGGTGTGGAGAAAGAAACTGGGTTGGAAGTAGAAATAAAAAACAAGATGCTTTAATCAGGAGCAGGATGGATTAAATATAAGAATTGTCTGAGCAAGTATTTTCCTCTTTATTCTTTGCCTGAGTTTAGAGACCTCTTTGAATCAAATTATGTTTTTCAGTATTTTCCATTTCTCTCCGGAATGAAACCATCCTTTAAAAAATGTATTTTACTGCAAGTACGTGCAGTGGTTTGGTCCAAGCAAAGCAAAACCAAGTCAGAAGGATGGTGTTCCTACACAAAGTCACAGGGATGGTGTTCCTACCATTTTTTTTAGTAAGTTGGGACATTCAGTCAGGTGCACAATTCTGGCTCAGTTTCTACTTCCCTGGAAAGATTCAAACCTGAACCTCTTGCATTCCAAGCAGGTGCTCGATTTATGAAGGACAGAAGGACTCAATTTCTTTCTGCTGGAACCTGGGAGATTCCCGAGTGGAGGAGCTGCTGAGCGTGTGGGTACAGAGCCATTCCAGAGGGATGCAGTGACCACCTCCAACGGCAGCCTGGGCAGAGAGGGCTGCTGAACCCCAAACATTTCTGTGTTTGCTCTCCCTTGAGCTGCCTGTGGACAAATAGAAAAGGGGAACAAACTTCAGCAAATCCAGGAGGGAATTTGTGTTTCCCCCTCAGCTGGTACTGATGCCTTGGAGAGGCTCCCTGGAGCAGAGGCCGGACAGGATTGAGAGAATAAAATGGGGATTTATTGCAGGGCCTTCAATAGGGACACCTCGGGCACTCAGAGCCTCTCCGGGAGAGGCCACACCCAAGCTGGAGCCCGGGGCACCAGTTTGCTCCACTTGGATCAGTTTGGATCCATTCCCAGATCAGGGTTCATTCTCCAGTGACAATTTCAGGGGATGATGGAATTGAGCCCAAGTCTGTCCCCCCTTTTAGAGGCTCCGTTTCCATCTTTGGGGGCCTGGGCCAACGAGGTGCCCTTGAGTGCAGCCTGGAGAGGATTTGTTGTGTCTGAGCAGGATGGGAGAACAGGAGCTCCCAGCCCGTGGGGAGTGTGAGAGTCACACACTAAAGCAGGGCAGGGGCTGGGAATATAAAAGCTGAATCTGGAGGCATCAGTACCATTTGGTGAAGTTGACTAAATCTTGGGATTGTTAGACTGAAGTTTTCAGTGTTCCCTAGTGATGCCTTGTTGGAACTGCCTAAAACCAGACAAAATTAAGAGAATAAAAAGCAGTTCTATTCATTGAAGGGCCTTCAGGTACATTTAGGGCAGTCAGAGCCCACCCAGGGGCTGCACCCTAAAATGNCCCCAAGTTTGCTCCCCGCAATTCCCTGTTGTTTCCATCTCTCAGGGCCTGAGTGAGGTGTCCTTGAGTGTCAGGCCGGAGAGGAATTGTTGTGTCTGCCCAGGATGGGGGAGCAGCAGCCAGCGCTGCCCATGGAGTCTGGAGTTACACACTGGAGAATCACAGGATCACAGGTAAATGAAAAATAGAGAAGCTCAAATCCTAAGGCATCACTAGGAACACAGTTTGTTGGGTTTTTTCTCTCAGAAAGGAAACAATAACTAAAGGCAGGTGGTGTCCAAAGAGGAGCAAGTCAAAGAGGGATTTCTGCAAGAAACTGGAACTCGGCAGGGATCTGACTCCAGCTTTAGCCGGTGTGTCCTGACTCAGACCATGAAACTGCTGTGGTCACCTCATGGTGCAGATTCACTCATTAAAAGCCACAGTACCTCACCAACCCTCCAGGAATTTTGGTGTATCCTTAGGTCCAGCAGCTCCCAGGTTTGACGGTGATTTATTGCTGATGGGTGTGGAAACAGTGCCTCTATTCCCCAATTTTCCCCTTGGAGTGGTTCTGAATGCTTTTCTTTAAGATGCTGATTTGGGAAGGGGCAGCAGAGAGCACAGGTGCTCATCTGTTATCAAAATGTCTCACGGAATTTCCCAGGGATGAAAATAACGGGATGGGAGCAGCTGGAAAGCCCAAACACAGCCAGGTGTGCGAGTGGTTTCCTGAACAAACTCCCAGCAGTCTGCAGCAGGATCATCCCTTTTATCAACCCCTTCCGAAAGGGGAGCATAGCTCATGGAGACCTCGGGCTTATTGCACTGAAATAAGGTCTGGGATAAAAAAGGCAAGGAACTGAGCCAGTGTTGGAGCACAGCTGTATTTTGGGAAGTTCGCCTCTCAAGTGGTGGGGAAGATAAAGGATTTTCTGCGGACAGCTTGGCAGTGGTTACCTGCGCTCAGCCCGTCTGGGGACAGAAAATAAAGGACACTTGAACTTCCTGCCTGGCACAGGCTGAGCCTGGCAGCCCCGAAGATGGAGGGGTTCTGGGCCAGGGGTTATCCAGGCCCATTCACAGCTGCAGCTGGAATGTAAATAGTCGTAGCCCCTCAAAGAAAACCTTATCTTGCCTCGAGTTTAAATCTCCCAATCCAACCTCCCCTCAAACCTCTGCCATGTCTGCGCTGCAGCTACGGGGAAATCTGTTTTGCTGAAATTCCCTTCTGTCCCTCAGCCCTCTGAAATGTTTCTCCCATCTTTCCCTGCCCTTTGCATCCCCTCCAGCCCCGGGAAGAGCAGGAGAGCATCACAGCCACCACTACAAAGGGCTCACTGTGCGCAGCCCTCCGGCGCTGATCCCCTGCAGGAGCTGCTGCATCTGCTCTGCAGAGCCAAGCTCGGCGTCTGCCCCGGGATCTCTCCTTCCCTGGAGCTTTCCTTCCCTCTCTGCCACTGTTACCCAACACCTTTTCATCCTCCTCCCCTCCCACACGCCGTAAAATTATTCTGTGTGTAGTCCCCATTCATTCCCCTTCCTCTGGGGAAAATATATTTCCCCACGGAGGCTCTGGAAAGCTGCAGCAGAGCTTTGCTGTCTTTAAACACTTTCTCTTCCCTTCCCAAATTCCTTCCTCTTCTCTTAGACCCCATTGAAAAGATATATATATATATATTCCAGCTGTTTAAATTTAGTCTACGGCATAGTTCAGTTCTTACTTAATCCCGAATTTATTAAATCATTCACTGGGCCCTTTGTTTTCTTGAAAACTGCTTTTGCATTGAAAACAGACAAAGAAAATAAAAGGGGCAGAGGAGGGGATCTGAAGGGCTTCCAAGGGAAAAAAATCTCATTCTTGTAGCTGTAGGTCTCAGCTTGGATGTTCAATGGTCCTCACAGAGGCTTTGCAGTATTCCAGGCTCAGGGAAACACTCAGGATTGTCTGGGAATGCAACAGAAGATTTGTGATGGGCAGGGAAGGAGGCAGAGAGGGCTGGGCAGCAGTTAAAAGACAGCTCAGGCTTTTCCTTCGTTTCTCCAATGAATGTTGGGCTTGGCTTTGAAACTCTAATTTCATCTGCCCTGCTCGGGATTCATCTCTTCACTTTGAACCCTCTGGTTTAATTTGGTCTCTTTTTTTCAAAGCCGTTGTGTAGGGTCAGAGAAATCCAGTGAAAACTGAATAATGGATAATTCAATTGTTCTCCAAACAACAAACAGGAATCGTGTTTGCTTTGGCAGCGAGGAGAGGTCTTCCATGGGCACACTCGGCCACAAATTGGTGAAGGAAAACACTTGTGCACACGGGAATGAGGTGGTTTTTATCTCCAGTCAAGGCTTGGGGAATGGAGTTGGGATATTCTGCAGCCAAGCCCTGCTGGCTGTGTGTGCTGAGCCCCTGGGGGAGAAGGAAGGGAGGAAGGAAGGAAGGAAGGAAGGAAGGAAGGAAGGACGGAAGGAAGGAAGGAATGCAGGAAGGAAGGAAGNAAGGAAGGAAGGAAGGAAGGAAGGAAGGAAGGAAGGAAGGAAGGAAGGAAGGAAGGAGAGGGTTTTGGGGTGCCTGGCTTCTTCTCATCCCCCTGATTAAACTCCAGCTGTCAAGCAGCAGCTGTGACCTTTCACTTGCTCAAGTTCAAGTTCAATTCTTCTGATGTTTGCTCTTCCCCAGCTCAGTCTGGTGCATTGGAACAATTCAGCTTTTTGGCTTTGCAGGGCAGGAGAAGTGTGGCTGTAGGGACAAAGCTGGAGGGGTTGGGTTGTGTAGGCAGCAAAAGGCCTGGGTTAATCTCTGCTGTGTAAAACCAGCTCAGTAACAGCCTTACAATGATATTTTATTTGCAATGTCTGGATATTTAGAGCTTCCCTTGGGAATTTGTGTCCTGAGAGAGGACCAGCCTGGAACAGTCAGATGGAAATTACAGAAAGCTGCAAAGGAGAGGGGAAGAAAGAGTTTGAACTTCCTGATGTGTCCTTCTTTAAGCATTTAGCAAGGGCCCATAAAGCCGTGTGTCCATTTTAGCCAGCCCAGCACGGAGGGGAATCCCCTTTCTTTACAGTGGCAGCCAAATATTTTGGTGACAGTTCAACCACATATCGAGAGACAACTTTTTCTTTCATCAGAACTTTTTCCAATGTGATTGTGTTCTGTTTATGTGTTGTATTTCTAGGCTGGAAACAAAATTCCAAACGAGTCTGGGATTTAATCATGAAGGGCATGACTGAAACCATGAGCCTGGGGCCAGCAAGGAGACACCCAGGAGGCAGCTTCTGACTTTCCCTAGATCAGGAAATTCCTAAAGAATTTTGGGACCAAGGTTTTCTCACTATAAATGGATTTGAACACCTCTTTCCAGTCCTGGTGAATAAAGTTGTGTGAAAAGGGGTCACTGCTGATGTGCTGCCTCCTCAGCCCCTCCTGCACCCCCAATGCAGGAGAGCTCAGCTCCCCTCTGCTGCTGCCTCCTGCTCAGCTCTCCCTGTGCCAGCCTCCCTACGGATCCTGTAGCACACAATTCTGGAATGGTTTGGGTTGAAAGGGACCTCAAAGCTCATTCAGTGCCACCCCTGCCATGGCAGGGACACCTCCCACTGTCCCAGGCTGCTCCCAGCCCCAGTGTCCAGCCTGGCCTTGGGCACTGCCAGGGATGCAGGGGCAGCCGCAGCTGCTCTGGGCACCCTGTGCCAGGGCCTGCCCACCCTCCCAGGAACAATTCCTGCCCAATATCCCATCCATCCTCAGGCAGTGGGAATCCATTCCATATAAGCCCATCTGCTCTTCTGTGTGTGACTCCCATCTTTTGAGGGACCCCACGGAAACCCCAGTTGCAGGTGATTGTCAGGGACACGGAAGTGCCTGATGACATTTCTGATCTTCCAAAGGCTAAGGTGGTAGTTTTTTGAGAATTTGCCACAAGAGACAGGTTTTCACCATCTCTGCTACCGACTTTGGGAATAAATTCCACCCCGCTGATTCGGGAGCCCTGCTTTGAGCTTTGTCTAAACAGAGATTTGTGCCCTTTTGTTAAATCCTTAAACAGCTTCTGCTGAACTCCCCCGGGGCTGTGCCTGATGTGCAGCGATTTACTGATCTCGAGCATGACCATGGATGGTTACAGTGCAGCTCTGTGGGAGATTTTCCTTCCGTGCATTCTTTGGTTTAATTCACAGGGCATGTCTTGGGGAAGATTTTAATTTCCACTGAATAGGAGCCATTCTCTCAATGCCTTTCACTGGGCTAAAAATCCTCGAGCTTTAATATCATGTTTAGCTTCTGCTTTTAACACTAAACAATATTTTGATTTTGGGAGGACTTGTTGACCTCTGAGGGGGAAAATGTGCAACTGTTGAACTCAGCCACGCTTGCTGACTGTGCTCAAATGATCTGTGGGATTACAGAGCCCTTAGAGAGAAATGGCAGGGGGCTCCAGAAGGGCTATTTCCTTTCTCACCCCTGGTGAAAGAGAGAAATAGATCTGTCTGGAGAGCTGCAGAGTCTGTCTCCATGGCTTTATGGCCGGGTTTAAGTGCCTGCTTTAGCCACCTGAGTATGAATTGGGCTCTGTCTCGGAGCTGAGCAGCCCTGCTGAGGTGGCAGCGAGCCTGGGGCTTGGAGGGGCATGGAAAGGCTCTGCAGAAATATCAGCCTGGAGCAGGCACAGGTCTAGCCAGCCTTAAACTTAGAATTATAGATTAATAAAATTGTTTGGGTTGGAAGGGGCCTTAAAGCTGAACATTTTCCATCCCCTGCCATGGGCAGGGGGAGTTTCCACCTGACCAGGGAGCTCCAAGCCCCATCCAACACCCAAGCTCGGAATGGGCAGGAGCTGCTTGCAAAGGGTTTAATGAGCCCTCAGAGAAGGCAGTGCAGGGAGTGAGCGCTGCTCCCTGTGTGGGATAAAATCTCAGAGCCTCTCTGAGGGTCTCTGCTGAGCCCCGGCACTGGGAGATGCCTGAGAGGCAGCCAAAGAGCTCCGAGCAATCCTTCTGCTGGGAGTGAAGGAGGAAGGAAAGCGGATCCCAGGTTTCAGCAATCCATTCGTGAGGAAGTGTCACATCATTCAGGCATTCAGGCTTAGGGCTCTTTATCGGGTTTGAACTGCCTGCGTGGTCAGCCCCGCGTTTGCTCCCTGCAGGGGTGATTTAGGTGGTGTTTTTTCAGGCAGCTGCTCGCGAGGAGCCGACTCCCTGCAAAGGTGAAAATGTGAACCTGGCAAACCCCAAATATCAGGCTCTGCTGTAGGGAACTCAGGTACCGCTGATTTTGCTCTGTCTGGTCATCCCTGGCACGGTGAGGAAATGTTCCTGGCTCCCGCACTGAAAGCGCAGGCAGGAATGCCACTGGCCAACAGCTGCCTGATGTTTGGCTGATAAATTCATTTCAACAGACTCCCAAACGGCAAAGCTCGTAAATGACGGGCTCGCATTCTTGATTCACGTGTAAAGAGTGGGGGCGGAAGAGGAGCCGCTGTTTTCGTTCTGTTCTCCTCGTTTGCTTTTAACCTCAAAACCACTCGGCTTGGAAAAACAATTCCCCGAAGGCCCTGAAAATAGCAAATCTGAATAAGCAGAATATTTTGCGAGTGAGATAGCACACGCACGGCCTCAGCAGCAGCGCGCAGAGGGGAGGAACATCAGCAGTCACCTCCGAGGAACGGAGGCATTAATCTGGGAGCAGAAAACAAAGAGGGAACAGTGCAAACAGTGCCGCAGACACCTAAATGTGACTCATTAGCGCATTTGTCTCAATTAACGCTCTGAGACAATGGTCTGATTATCTCGGTGGCACCGGGTCATGTCCCAGCCACCAGCGAGTGTGGAGGAGGAATTAGCCCCTCGCGGCGGAGCAGGATGGAAAGCCCTGCCTGCACAGCGGCTGAGTCAGGAGCCCCGAGACACAAATCAGCCTGATGAGGAGCAGGGCTTAATTGGTCCGAGCAGGGGAACAGGGGCCGGGGCTCTCAGCCCGACCTCCGGCTTTGGAATGAATCACTGGAGCCCTGGGCAAAACGTGGGACATCCAACATCCCACCCCTGCTTCCCGAGAGGAGACAAATCCCGGCTGCCCCCGGGCAGGGCCGCCTCTGCCTCCCCTGGGCAGTGTCCCGGTCATTGCCGGGGATGCGGCTCCCGCTCCTGTCCCGGTCATCACTGGGATGCGGCTCCCCTGGGCAGTGTCCCGGTCATTGCTGGGGATGCTGGGGTGCGGCTCCCGCACCTGGAGGATTCACAATTCCTGACCCCGCTGCAAACCCCACTGATGATTTGGGGTCTGCCCTGAGGGGCAATGACGAGAGGAGCCACAAAAGACGTGAACATGGAGAGCGGAGAGAGGGATGAACCAGGGAGGCACCCAGGACCTGACATTTTGGGGATTTCTCTTTGTTTCACGGTGATGGATCCAAGGGATGCTGAACGCGTCCCAGATGAGAACAAATGTTTCTCTTAATGAGCCATCGATGTTGCAACACAATAATTAATGTTGTTGACTTGTGATCTTTATAAGAAACGTTTTCATTTCCAATTCCTGTTCTGTCTCCTAGAAACTGCAGAAGCAGGGATTTATGAGCTTGACTGGTTTTCTGTTTAGCAGAAATCGATTTTTTTTTTTTTCTTTATGGAGGCGATTCCCAAGCTGAGCAATGAGATGCTGCTCCTCTGGCTCACTTGCATAGATGGGAAAAAATGGGTGAATGTGTTTCAGCTGATGCCAGCAGTGCTCTGGGGCGGGATTTTATCGGCGGAACAGATTCGCAGGGACAGCAAGGTGGCAGAAAGTCTTTGTTTTAGGACTTAATGAAGGCGGGGCTGTTGTTCGCTTCTTTAGTGGAGATTTTTAAAGTGTGGTTCATTTTCTTTCTGTGTCTGTCCTCGGGCTGCTTTGGGCTGTGACACCTTCAGGAGGCGGCAGAACTTTGCAGTCTGACTTTTGTTACAGGGAATGGGATGAAGTGGTTTGAATTAAAAGCTGATTACTGGTGCTGGCATTGCAGTGGTTTATCCTCAGAGGTTTAGGTGGCTCGCTGGGTGCGTGGTGCAGCCTCAGGGGCTGAGGGCAGCTGGGATGTCCTAGGGAGGGGCAGCTCTCGTTCAGCCCAGTTCTACCAAAGGCAGGTGAACATGAATGGAAATAGTGAAAAGTGAACTCAGAATCCCACTTGGCACTGCCCTGCTTGTTCCTACCCAGCCTTTTCACACGTAAATTGCATACGAACAGACTCCAGAGTAAAGATTTGCTGTTGGATTTTATACCAGCTCTGTGCCTCACCTTGAATTACTTCACTTCCATCTCCCAGTGAGCAATGATGACTCTGCCCCTCAGCTCTCAAAACTGACACAGGATGGTTCGAAACGGAAAGAGGGCAGGTTTAGATTGGATGTTAAGAAGAAATTCTTGACTGAGAAGGAGGTGAGGCCCTGGCACAGGGTGCCCAGAGAAGCTGGGGCTGCCCCTGGATCCCTGGCAGTGCCCAAGGCCAGGCTGGACACTGGGGCTGGGAGCAGCCTGGGACAGGGGACGGTGTCCCTTCTATGGCAGGGGTGGCACTGGATGGGCTTTGAGGGTCCTTCCAACCTTTACCACTCTAAGTACGTATGACAGAATACAGAACATTTACACCTGGGAATGAATGAATAAATGAATTAATTAATTAATTAATTAATATTTATTGACAGGTTTGGAGTCCACCAGGTTCAGTCTGGTTTTCAGACTCTCCCCCACCTTGTTCCTATGTAGGAAACCCCTGAGTTTCACCTTCCCCTTGTTCCCAGAGCAACGGCCTCACACTCAGGCACCACTGACATCCCTCACATCACCAGGGTGGTGTCCCTGGAACAGGGTGCCCAGAGCAGCTGTGGCTGCCCCTGGATCCCTGGCAGTGCCCAAGGCCAGGCTGGACACTAGGGCTGGGAGCAGCCTGGGACAGTGGGAGGTGTCCCTGCCTTGTTCCTGTGTAGGACACCCCTGAGCTGGCTCAGACAGTGATGCTGTCATGGACAGGGAGCTGCACTTGGCTCCCAGGGCTTTCCAAACCTCTGCCCTGCCCAGAGGTGCTGCAGGGAAGGAGGGAAGCAGAGCACTCTGTGCTCACAGCCTCCTCTGGGCTCCCTCGGGTTAACCCTGGGATATCCCTGCTCCTCTCCCTGCTGGGAAAGGGGAATTCATCCCTTCCTGCCCACACCTAGGGCAGCTTTCAGAAGGAGACGGAGCCGTTCACAGGTAACCCAAGGAAGGGGGCACAGAATGCTCCGATTTCCTCAGTCCTTGCCTGGGATGAAGGAGCCCTTTATTCCAGGCTATTTTTAAAGGAAACAAGGCAGTCCCAGCGTGTTTGCCTTTTCCAGGGGGATGGCTCTGTGTGGTCAGTGCATGAATAGGGTACCCGGCCTGTGCAAACAGGTAATGGCCACCCCAGCTCGGGCATGAGTTTGAGTTTAGCTTTTGATAGTAACGGGACCAAAAAGCATGAGGGAGGTACTGCACGGATGAAAGGTAATGACTTCCTGTGAGACAGTAATGCCTTTAACAGAGAAAGATCTCAGGGGAGAGCGGGATCACTGCAGAGAGCTGATAGCTTTTGCAGGGGTTTGTGTTGTTAATGCAAACACCACAGAATCTCCCTCGGAAAAATAATTTAATTGTTGAAATTGTGTGTTGTGTACAAAATAATTATGGGTGCGACGATGCTGAGCACTTCCAGAAATTCCTGGGTAATTTTCTCTTCAGGGGAGGGAAATGTTTAACTCGCAGATGTGATAAAAGGTGGGAAAGCCCAAACACATTTGCAGGGAATGGAATGGCAGCAAAAAGCCAGGGCATGGCCTGGCACAGCTGCGGACCAGCCCCGGGGTTAGAATGAACAATCACTGAGGGTGCAAAACAACTCTGAGGTCATCGAGTGCAACCACTGACCCATCCCTGCCAAACCCAAGTGAATCAGAGAGACACAGAATAGTCTGAGTTGAAAGGGATCTTAGAGCCCACCCAGTGCCACCCCAGCCGTGGCAGGGACACCTCCCACTGTCCCAGGTGCTCCCAGCCCCAATGTCCAGCCTGGCCTTGGGCACTGCCAGGGATCCAGGGGCAGCCACAGCTGCTCTGGGCACCCTGTGCCAGGGACACCACCCTGGTGATGTGAGGGGTGTCAGCGGTGCCTGAGTGTGAGGCCTCTGGGAACCAGGGGAAGGTGGAACTGAGCTCTCCCTGGCTGGATGTGTCAGAGCCCCTCAGGCTGCTCTGACCAAAGCACCGTGGGCAGCACCAGGAAGGTGCGGAGCTGCTGCCTTCGGCCTTTTCACCAAAAAACATGGACCAACCCAAACCCAGACTACTGAAAGGCTTCCCAGCCTGTCCCATGGAGGTGGAAGGCACTGGAAAGGAAATTACCCGGTGAGATTCCAAGGAAAAGCGATCTCATGTTTAGCATCGCAGGTTTCCGGGTTCAGCAGGACAGCTGGGGTTTCCTGCCTGCTCCAAGCATGAGGGAGCAGTTTGGAGCCCTGCTCCTCCAAAGCTGCCCTGGCTTGCCTGGCTTGGTTGCTGCTCTCTAATTTTAAATAATCAGCTGAAGAGGAGACTGTGCTGAGACCATCCAAATTCATGGCTTCTCTGCTCCTCCAGTTCATCCCCACTCAAACCCGAAACTCCAGCTGGTTCTCCTGAAATCAGTCACCACCTACACCATCATCTCCCTCAGAGCCTGCCCCAGGTTCCCTCATTAACTGTGATGGGAAAGGAGCTGAGAAATGGTACCAAAACCATTCACTTTGTGGTGAACGAGCTCCTCTCTCTTCCCCAGAAGCCTTGGAGCAGCAGCTGCTGTGGCCTCCTGGGGAAGGCTGGGAGCCCTTAGAGCAGCAGTGAGCCCGTGGTGTGCCCAGGGAGGGGCTGCGAGCGCAGTTGGCCAAACCAAACTGTGCTTGGCGTTGTCACTTCGGGCTGTCTGTAACGGGAGTGGCAGCGACCCAGCAGCGTTGGTGACAGCGAGATTCAGGGAGAGACCACGCTCAACCATCTGCCAGGGTATTTTTCAACTCAGCGTGCTGGAGCAGTGGATCTTGGAGAGAAGTCCTCTGTTCAAGTCCACTTTAGGCTGGGCTTAGCAGTTCTGGCTGTGATAACGACCAAATTCTGAAATTCTCCAGTAATATCCGTGCCTCAGGGGATTGATGACAGAGGTATTAATGGCCCAAGGGGTGGGTATGGAGCTGTTTGTGTTCTCCGGTAGGTTTTTTTGTGCAGCAGATGACGGCGTACTGAAGCATTCATTTATTTTGCTGTGCTGCAAACAACTGCAGTCAGAACTTGTTTATTTACAACCCAAAATGTTTAGAGAGAAAATCTTCCTGGGGAGACGCTCTAAACCCAGGGAGTGACAAATGCCGTGGTTTTCAGCTTCCTCTTTTAATGGAAAATAAGGAAATGAAACAAATCTGATCAGGTGGTGTGTCAGAGCTTGTAGCTGGTTTTAGACATTGGGATTTACTGGTTTCGGGTACAAATGAGACTCTTGTTTCCTTCCCTGCTAGAGAAGAAAAATGATCAGTGTAACACAGCAATTAAGAAAACTGAATTCCCAGGGGAGGATGCTGTACAAACAGCTTCTGATTGCTTTTTGATATCTTTTTTTTGTTTTGGTAATGAGCTGTTTCCCAGAGACTTTAATGTATTTATGATGTGACAAATGAGACTTGGTTCTTTCCAAGACAGTGCAATAACATAAACCTGAAATCATAACCAAGCAGCTTGATAGTCTTCAGATGGGAAACTTGCAGCAATTACTTTTTGGCCTCCTGAAACCAGATTTGTCCAAGGATTTGCTGGGCAGCGGGACCTGCGCTGGTGGTATGAGAGCTGCCCTTGCTGCCAGCACACACTGCAGACCTCCAGAGGAAAGGGACCTCTACTCCAGCAGCTGCTTTTTGGGCCTGAGAAAAGCACTTTGAAACCAACCAAACCACACAACAGCAAGCCACCTCCAAACAATCAATCAGTGAAAACCCAGACTCAAAGGGAAATCAAAAGAAAAACTTCTACTAATCTTCAGATGTGGAAATAGCCACACTTGTTCTCTGGCCTCCTGCAATGGGATTTTCCATGTTCCAAATGGGATTTTTTTTGGTTTGTTTTGCTTGATGTTTTCTTCCTATTGGCAGCAACATCTTCAAGAATTCCCCTTCCAATTCTTCCAGGAATGTGGATTCCTGTGTTTGCAGGAAGTGCCGGTGCTCTGTTTCCCAGAGTCAAGCTGCAAACGCTGTTGCGATTCTCTGATAAACATAAAGCTCAGCTTGGTGTAGGGACTCATCTCACCAGAGGCAGAAGCCTGAGGGGGGGATTTTAGAGGTTTCTGGTAGATTTCCAAAGCTGTTCTTGGAAATGGAGGAATTCTGATTAATTGTATCTGGAAGAATTCTTTGTCCCTAACTGGACCAGTGGTGGAAGCCAAGGGAAGGGAATGAAGTCACACTCAGCCATCCTGGTTTTGGAGAGAGGAATCGTGGTAACTCAGTCCCATTTATGACGGTGACCAGGTCAGGTTCAGATATTTATCTAAAACTAGTGCAGCTCTGATAAGAAAGATTTACTCTCCTGCTGATTAAAATGCTCTCCTGACATGGGTCAATTTGAGCAGTGACTTGAACCCACTTTAGAACTCTTAGAATTGCAGTGGTTACTAAGTTCTCGGTGATGTCTTAGGGCTTTTATTTCATTGTCTGAATGGGATGAAAAGAGCTTGATTTCATTGTCTGAACAGGAAGAAAATGGTTTGATTTCATTGTCCAAATAGGATGAAATGGTTTGATTTCACCTTGATGTGGCATGAAAAAAATCCCTTTGAAGTTTAACCTTTTCTCAAAGAGGAATCATTAATTTTTTTAGGAATCATTAATTTTATTTTTTTTTCAATCAGCTTTTGTAGTGGAATGTGCTGCTGTAGCTGCAAGTTCCCGAGCATGCTGCAGAGCACAGTGGAGGTGTGAGGTGTGCTGGATGTGGTGATGAATGCAGGTCAGCCCCAGCCCGTGCTGGTGCCTGGGATTCTTCTTCCCCTGGTGCAGGACCTGCAGCTGCCCTCACTGAATTTCAGTTTTTCCCTGTCCACCTCAGCCCTCTGAAGGGCTCCCAGAGTGGGGGTGTCGGTCACTGCTTCCAGATTTGTGTCATCACTGAGGAGGCACCAACCCCTCATCCAAGCTGCTGATGAATCAATTAAACAATGCTGGGCCCAATCAAATCAATTGATTTAATTGATCCCTGGGGGCAGCACCAGTGCCAGAGCTCCAAGCAGGCCCTGTGCCCCTGATCAGAGCCCTCTGGGAGCTGAGGTTCAGCCAATTCTTGCTGTCCAAAACAGCAGCTCTGCCACAGCTCATCCCTGCACTGGTGCAGTGTCATTCTCAGGGAATCACAGAGTGTGCCAAGCTGGAACGGACCCACAGGGACCAGAGTCCAACCCCAGCCCTGCCCAGATCCCCAACAACCCCACCCTGGGCACCCCTGGCAGCGCTGTCCAAACGCTCCTGGAGCTCTGGCAGCCTCGGGGCCGGGACCATTCCCTGGGGAGCCTGGGCAGTGCCCAGCACCCTCTGGAGGTGGGGAAAGGTTCTTCCCTGGTGAGCAGGGAAGAACCTTTCCCTGCTCTCCAGCCTGAGCCTGCCCTGGCCCAGCTCCAGCCGCTCCCTGGCTCCTGTCCCTGTCCCAGGAGCAGAGCTCGGAGCTGCCCCTCGGGAGGAGCTGCAGACCTTGATGAGATGTTCCCCTCGTGGAGCCAGTGGAACACCAGACCTCGTGTTTCACTTTGATCTCTGCCAGGATTGCCTCCATCACTGGTTCGAGCACCATGGCAGAGGTGAATTTCCCTCCTCCCAAAGTCCCACTCGCCCTCCCAGAGAAGTTTCTGTGTCTCTGGGATCCATGCCCTGGGCAGATGCAGCCCTGACTCGGTTTAGCCCCGATGCTCTCATGTGTCAAACATCCTCCTGTTGGCCTGGGTTCCGCTCTGAGTCGGACTCCGAGAAATTCGCAGTGACGTTCGTTGCCCCTGCAAATCATCCCTGTCTGCCTCGCATGGAAACCTGGGCCAAGGCTCTGCTCTGCGCTGGAAGGGAGCAGAGCATTTGGGGGAATTAACGCTGGACTGATTTGGGTTAGAGATTTGTAAGTTCTGAGGTATTTGGCAGAATATTTTCTCGGTGTCGCAACGGCCTCGTTGGTTTTGACACTATTTTTATGAAATAGGAAAAATTTTCAAGCATCTCGCAGAAAGGAAATCAAAAGAAATTGAGTTTTTCTGCTCAAAATTTTGCCTCTAGTCTACCCCAGTGAACAAAGCAGAAACAGGCTGTAGAAGGAAATTCAGAGCAGGATTCCTCCAGAAGATGAAAATAATCAGGTCTGATGCATGGTTCAGGGGAAAAGAGAACCCTTTAGAATGTGTGGATCCAATTAAAACTATGACGGATTGTGCATCCCTTGCTGGAAAGTTGCACGTCCCTGACTAGCAGTGGAAATGAGGGTGAATGATTAAGGCAAGACTTTTTTTTTTGTTCTAACAAGCAAGAATATTCCATTTAGGAGAAGAGGGTATGGAGGGCACACCAGAGCTTCCCTGCATTTTCGCTCCTCTGTAAAATAAAAAAATCAAAACTGGGAGAAGGATTAGCAGCCACACGGAACAATATGAGGAAAATGAAACAAAAAAATACAAAAATCTTATTTCAGACAAGTTTGGGGGTTGTCCCCTCAAGGCAGAACCCTGCAGTGTTTGCAGTCACTGTAAATGCCATTGGTCTGTGGAGTCTTGAACAGGATCAGCAGTGACCAGGAAGGAGGATGAGCTCGAATGAGGCCATTGGAATGGGATCACCCAACAACAGACAGACCTCAGGCTCCCGAAATGATAAAAAGTCCTAGCAGGGACAGCCTTTGTGTAACCTTCACAAAAGTGACTTTGACAACCAATCTTTTAATAGAAATCCTCACTGGAAGTGATTTTCCCTGTTTCAGCGCGAACAGAAACCAGGCTGAGTGTGCACACTGCTGCACCCTTGGGCTCAGTGTTTGATTCAGGAGTGCTAAAGATCACTTTGTCTCCCTGTCTCCTGAAATCCATGTTTTCCTGCACGATCACTTTGTCTCCCTGTCTCCTGAAATCCATGTTTTCCTGCATGATCACTTTGTCTCCCCGTCTCCTGAAATCCATGTTTTCCTGCCCGATCACTTTGTCTCCCTGTCTCCTGAAATCCATGTTTTCCTGCACGTCTTTGCTCCATTCCCTCGGGCAGTTTGTTCTGCCTAATTACCCGGCCCGGGCAGGAGGGAAGTGCTGCTCAGAGCTCTGCCATCCATTTCCCTAACACGGAGCTGCTGCTGGGACCATTAAGATTTCCACAAGACTCGTTTTGCATTCTCTCAGAGCTGACATTTTCTCCCCAAAACGCTGATTTTTCTTTCTGACAACCTTTCAGTTCAAGTGCAATAGCAGCTTGCAGGAAACTCAACCCAGTTTTCACAGCCCTTCAAGAGATTTTTCCGAAGCCTTTTGCACAATTTGCAGATTTTCATCTTTACATTGTAAATGGCCTGGTTTGGTGCGCTCAGCTGCTGAAGGCAGGTGGGTGTTTACACCTCATTATAAACTTCCATGGAATATCTTAAAATCATGGAATGCCAGACTGGTTTGGGTCAGAAGGGACTTTAAATTCATCTCATTCCACCCCTGCCATGGTAGGGACATCTCCCACTGTCCCAGGCTGCTCCAAGTCCTGTCCAGCCTGGCCTTGGGCACTGCCAGGGATCCAGGGGCAGCCACAGCTGCTCTGGGCACCCTGTGCCAGGGCCTCTCTGCACTCTGAGTAAAAAATTTCTCCTTAACATCTGATCTAAACCTCTCCTTTTCCAGTTTCAAACCATTTTGCATCCTTGAGCAGTTTTGCAGTGCTGCTGCCTTGCCCTGGGCCCGTTCTCAGGCAGCAGGGCCAGAGCCCAGGGAGAAGCCCTGGGGCAGGTTCTGGATAAACCACTTTTGCTGCCTGAAGCATGAGGCTGTTTGGGAAATAAGGGCTGATGGCTGAGCCCAGGGAAGGTGCCTGATGTGGCTGTCACTCCTTTTTTCTCTGGCTGTGGAAGGAAATCAAAGTCTGTGCAGCTTTCTGGGGTTTGAGGAGGTGCTGTGGGTAACCCAACGGGCACGGAGCAGCACAGACATTCCCTCCCTTTCCCTCAGTGGGATGGGGCAGAGAATTGGGAGAAACAGTCAAACTTATGGGTTGCCATAAGGACAGGAAAGGAAAGGAAAATCCAGCAATAAAAGGATACATAGAGCGAGTGATGCGCTGCCATTGCTCCCTGCGCTCCTGAGGGACGCCCAGCCTGTGCCCGAGGAGCAGCCTGGCACCCCAACCTGTGCCCAAAGGGCATCCTGGCACCCCAGCAGCTCCCGCAGCTGCAGATGCTGAGTGTGGAGCCCCCCTGGGATCAGCTGGGGTCAGCTGGCCCAGCCCTGTCCCCTCCCCAGCAGTGTGAGAAGCTGGAAACTCCTTGAGTTCGTGTGAGCACTGAGCAACAGCTGAAACATCAGCAAGCATCAACATCATCCCCATCCCAAACCCACACCAGACCACGGCAGCAGCTTCTAGGAAGAAAATGAGCTGCATCCAGCAGAAACCGGGAGAGTTCTGTGGTTGGTGTGGAACTCGTGTGAGCAACACAACTGCTACGGAAAGAATCACCTCTTTGCAGTCCCAAATTCAAACCAAAGCTTGGCTTTTCGTTTTGCTGAAATACATATTGTTTGTGTTTTATTTGTATGTTCTTGGCACTCTTGGGGTTATGCTGGGACCAAAAAACAATCCCAACCCTCAGACCAAACAATTTTTTTTCTAACTGAGAGAGGATCTCCTCTCCTTGGTAAGCGAGCCACTATTTAATTTTCTCCATTTGAAGTTTGTCTGATGTGCAAGAGGAGGTTACACAACAAACCATGTTCTTAATTTACAAATGAATCAACATCTCGTTAAGAAATAAACCTCATAACAATCCGGCCAGCATATTGTTATCCACCAGCTTTTGTTGTTGCTTTGCTGCTACTGAACAAGTGCCCAGACTGCAAACTCCAGAGTTCATTGCCCTTTCCTAGATCTGAGGAGCAACACAAAAGTGGGACCTTCATGGCAGGAGAACTTTTCTGCTCCTTTTTCACCTGCTCAGTCCTGGACGGTGTCAAGGACGCACTTTTCACACTGAGATTCTCACCTGAAATAAGAATTAAAAATGTGTACACAGTATTTCCTAGAATCCTGATGTGGTTAAAATGAGGATAGATCGTTCCTGTGCTGTCACAACACTCTAACGAGGAAACCTTGAGAAAGCTGAGTTTGCACACCCAAGAGAAGTTGAATTTACTATTCCAGGCAGGAGAGGAAGATTTTCTGTAGGACCGTGGGTGCCCCTCTGTCCCCCTGACCACAGAAACCTGCTGAGTTATTCTTTATGCTCTCACTCAGCTGCCAGCCTGCCCTGAGGTACCTCAAATCTCTGAACTTTATTTTTAACGCCTAAAACCAACAGTGACTTCATTTCTGCTCATTTCTGCTCCTTCATGAGCACTGTGATGAAGCTGGCAGTTCTTTCACGGATCAGTTCTGGTGCTTTGCACACCAGAGGTCCAGGAGTAGCAGTTCTCCAATTCTGCAGCTGAACTTAGAGAGTGCTTTCACCTGCTGGGAAAGAGCTTCAGGTGAAATTGTTTCCTGTTTTATCCAGGGTTGCTCCACTAAATTCCTCTGCCTGGCCTGAAGACTTGGAGAGAGTCTGGTCTGGGAGCTCATCTGGGGTGAGCTGCCCTCCCATTCCAAATGCTCCACTTGATATGAAATATGATAAAAATATGGGAACAGCTTCCTGTCCTTGCTCCAGTAAATATTTAGCCAGTGACACAAAGCAGAGCAAGCTCATGAGGAGAGGCTGAGAGGCTGCCAGCTGGTAATTAGTGGCTGCTGTGGGAGCCTGGGCTCCAGGGTTCCCAGCCCTGCTCCAAATGCAGCAACGCCGGGTCTGGGTCCTGAGTCTCCTTCACCCTGAGTGGCTTTGGCTGTTGGCCTTGAGCGGAGGAGGACAGCACAAAGTGTGTCCTGGGATCTGTGGGAGATGGGATTCACCTGCACTCTGAGAAATGAACATCTCCTTGCAGTCCAGGAATTAAAAAAAAAATTAAAATTAATTTCAATCCAGAATGAAACAGTGGATTTTCTTCAGGCTCCACCTCTCTCTGGTTGTTTTGGATGTCTCAGTGATCTGCTGCTCCATACAGTTGGTGTCTTCCTGCAGAACCTTATGAGAGGCCTCCTTTGTTAGGGCGATAATTAATGGAGTGTTTGCATTACTCAGTAATCCCAAATGGCTGGGCATAGGATCAAGGACCTGTCCTTATTTACTCAGTTCTTTGAGGGTTTTCATTCTAAATGTGCAGGTTCTCACCTCAGCTGCAGCTCAAGACATGAATAGATTAGGGGTAAATGAGGTGTTGACAGAAGTGGAATTGAAAAACTATAATTGAGACCGAAGTGGAATTTAAAGGGATATTTTTCAGCTTGTCCAGAAGTTTGGCTGCTTTTCTTGCTCTGAAATCAGGGGATAAATCTCACTGGGTTTGAAATTAAAAGAACATCTCCCCATGGTGAAGCCGTTTTGCATTGTGGGACCTCTGTAAGGCAGGGCTGAGGTTGGGGTTTCCTGGGTAAGAAAGAGTGACTGAAACCACACAGGGGAGAAATGGGTGAATACAAATCTTGGCTAAGTACCCTGATTTATAACCCTTCATTTCTGGAGTGAGGCCTCTTTGTATTTGGGAGCAGAGAAATAAATGAAGGTTGAGCCAAGCTGAATCCCATGTTGTTAATAGTCCTTCTCTGGTCAAGGAGTCACCCCTCCCTGAGTCATCTGTGGATATTTCAAGTTGTTATTGGGTTTAGGGTTGGCTTTACTTTGCTCTTTGATATTTTGTCAGCCATGGGGGTATCGATGAACTGACAACAAATGCAAAATGTGCTCAGCAAGGAGGATGTGACCAAAGCTGGCATGAAAATCCCTTTTATCTCTGTCCTTGTGAAGGAGGAGTGGGAAGGGTATCCTTGGGTCTTCAAAAGTCCTGCATTGCAATGAAGTGAGAGATTCTTAGGTGACCTTGGGGGAAAATGCCCATCCTGTGCATCCAGGGAGCAGGATCACTCAGAGGGCCTGGGTGATTTATGGAGGCACAGGAGATGGCACCGCTCCGAACAGCGAGCGCCACGCCGTGCTCAGTGGATGCACAGTCACCCGAAAACATCGCTCAAACGCTGAGCGAAACCTCGTAACAGGGCCCAAAGTCCCCAGTCCGGCCTGAGCGCAGCCCGGCTTTGCTGGGGAGTGATTTCCCAGCCCCGAGAGCCGAGCTGCAGCTGCATTTGTGGGCCAGAGCTGCCCCAGGAGTGCCAGGCGGAGGTGGCGCAGGAGGAGGAAGCCGCCGGAACGCGGGGCTGTGTGGAGGCAGCGCCCGCCAGGGGATCATTCCGGAGCAGGCCTTGGCCAAACCCTGCGAATGTGATTTGGCCTCTGGCCACGCAGCAGCTCGGGATGACCTTAAAAAGCAGTGGGAGCTGTGGGAGCGTGTGCTGCCGGAGCGGCAGCGGGGCCGGCTCGGTGCTGACTCACGCCGGGAGCTGTGGGGGAAGATGGATGTGGGGGAAGATGGATGTGGGGTTACTCATCCCCAGCCAGGCCCGCTGGCACGGGCTGTCCGTGCTCTCCTGCAGGAACCCACACGTTCCCGGTTCCCTTGCGTCAGGGCCGGCAGTTCTGAGGAACAGGGAGCTTTGGCAGAGGGTGAATTCAGCTGGAATCAAGATCAGGCCCGGGAGGTGCTGCTCAGTGTCTGGGAGTTGTTGCACCCACAGGAAAAGACTGAAAGGAAGGGAAACAATCCAGTTCTAACGAGGCTCAGCCAAAACTGGAGCTAGTTATGGATTCCTCCAGTAATTAATCCAATAAACAACAGGGCCTGGCTTTGCCAGTGGCTGAGACAGATGCCAGAAGCATCTCCAGGTACTTCTCCAGCAATAGCAGCCCTTGACCCTGCAGGGGTCATCAGAAGAGAGGGTGAGGACTGCATCAAAACTCATTAAATCATTAGAAAATCATTCATATTTGTAGGCTTATCTCTCCTCATGGAGCTCAAGGACACTTGAATAAAATTCTGGTGGCTGGGAGTGAAAACTGAATGAAAAATTTTAATGAGCGATCTTCATGGGCACTTCTGTTTGTACAGAAGGGCTGTGCTTCAGGGCAAAGACTCAAAACTGAAAAAAACCAGCTCCCATTTTAAATAAAGCATCCCAAAGTGTGTGCTGGGTGTTTAGGGCATTGTTTGGGTATGGTTTACGTATGGGGAGGGTGGTGGGTCTCTGTGGGGACATGCCAGGGCTGCCCTAGGCCGGGCACAGCCTGTTCAGCCTCCTCAGTGTTGGGTCTGGGAGTTACATCGGGGGTGCCTTGGTGAAAAATGGGGATTAAAAAGAGGCAAAATGTCAGCCAGGCAATGAGGATGAGGAGAAAAGGGTGAAGGAGCAGCCCTGCAAACCCAGGCCAGCGAAGGAGGAGGAGCAGGAATTTTGGTGCAGCCTGAGGAGAGGAGCACGGCAGAGCAGGGCCCCTGTGGGACCCCAGGCTGCAGCAGGGAAAGTTTTTGGTGTTTCCTGACAGGAATTATGGCCCATGGGGGACCCACATTGGGACAGGTGTAAAAGGTGAGAAGGGCAAATTGTCAGGGAGGAATGAGGGACCGACCGTCACCCTGCACTCCTCAGCTGCCTGCATTGTGCAGGGCTGGGGGAAGCAGAGGAGCCAGAAGTAAAGTTGAGCCTGTGAAGACAGGGCTGGGGTAGGCAAAGATGTTTTAATTTCTCTTTCTCAACCTATTTTAATCAGCAATTCATTATTTTCTTTTCAAATGTCTGTTTTGCCAATGGCTATAGTTGCTAAGAGACCTCCCAGCCTTTATCTCAGCCTACGAATTTTCCATCTCGTGTTCTTCCCCTGCCCTGTTGAGGAGGGGGTGATTTTTTTTTTTCCCCAGTCTCCTGCCACGTAACCAGGGTCTCTTGAGGAAGAACTGAAGCATCAGCATCTCCCTCAGAAGAGCCACCCCTGCCCACGGCCCTGGCAGCTGTGAGCTCCCCGAGAGCCTGGGAGGTCTGTGGGAAGCACAGCTGGAAGCCCGGTGAGCACCATTACAAACATTAATTCTGGAGCAGAATGTATTGTTACCTTGGGCTAATAGTTTTAAACCAACTCATCTGAATCAGACACCTGCCCAGGTAATCGCCGTGGCAACATCAAAACAAACAGGAGTAACCTCAAAGTGCTCAGCGTGAGGAAAATGAGGAGCTGGGCTGCAGTTTTGGAGGGTTTTGCAGTTTTTAAGATTATGCTGATGTGGTTAAATATGAGCTTGTTTAGCCCTGAAGTGACCAAAAGACACAGAACTGTGCGGGGCTCTGGGCCTGAACCAGCCCGTGCCAAATCTCTGCAGACCTCGTTAGCTGGGACAAAAGGAGGAGGGATATCAAGATGATCAGAGAGATGGAGAAGCTCTCCTGTCAGGAAAGGCTGAGATAATTGGGATTGTTCAGCCTGGAGAAAAGACCAGGGGTGAGTGACCTCATTGTGGCCTTGCAGGGCCTCAAGGGAGCCAAAAGAAAAGATGGAGAGAGATGGTTTACAAGGGCCTGGGGGGACAGGACATGGGGAATGGCTTCAAACTGACAGGGAGTAGATTTAGATGGGATATTGGGAAGAAATCCTCCCTGTGAGCATGGCAGGCCCTGGCACAGGGTGCCCAGAGAAGCTGGGGCTGCCCCTGGATCCCTGGCAGTGCCCAAGGCCAGGCTGGACACTGGGGTTGGGAGCACCTGGGACAGTGGGAGGTGTCCCTGCCATGGCAGGGGTGGGATGAGATGAGCTTTAAAGTCCCTTCCAGCCCTTCCAAACTCTGATTCTGTGAAAGGTCTGCACCTGCAGAACCTCTGTCTGGCCTGACCAGGGGCAGAACAAACTCCTGTCACTGTGACAACACATCCACGGGGAATCAGGAGCTGCGGCTCATGGGCTGTCCATGGATCATCACTCCCTGAGCCTCCCTGGTATCCTCCCTGCCCGGTGGATGCTCAGCCCTCACGCTGGGCAGGGAACAACTTCCCAACTGTGTGTGTACATACTTATCCCCCAAAGTCATGCAGGCAGCTGACTGAGCGGCTGAAAGGATCGTTTGGCTCCAAGAGGAAAACAGTAAACACGATTAAATGGGTATGAAAAGGAGTCTGGAGGAAGGGAAAGGGCACAGGCACCCACACATCCTGCTCTGGGGTGTCTGCATCAGCAAAGGCAGGAGAGCAGCTGCTGGGATGGTTCTGGGGAGCTCTGGAGTGATGCTGTTCCTGCAGGAAAATGTGCAGTTTGCACCCTGCTGGGATGGTTCTGGGGAGCTCTGGAGCGATGCTGTTCCCGCAGGAAAATGTGCAGTTTGCACCCTGCTGGGGTGGGAGCAGCAGCTTCTGGGATCTTGTCCCCTGCAGCTCAGGCTCCGCATGCACAGCAGCTGAGCTCTGTCTGTCTGTCTGCTCATGGCGAGGGGGGAATACCAGGCCCTGGGACTGCTCTCACTGCTGGAAGGATCTGGAAGAATGAGCGAGTTCACAGTTCAGGAATGCTCCCAGGAAACCACAACAAGGGGATCTGGGCAGCTGCAGACACGGCAAGTCTGCGAAGCACAGCCCCGAGCTCCCTGTGGAGAAGCAAGGAAGAAAAAGGAGGTGAGGATGACCCAAAGAAGGAAAGCCTCCGGGATTTCTGACACATCTCCCCTGAGGGCTCTTAAAGCAGCACCATAGGTTGCTTCGTCTGGAGAACGTGGGATTTCCTGGTGGCTTCAGTGCCAGGTGGGGCAGGTGTTGCTCCTCCAGCCCTCCCACTGGAATCCAGGAGCTGTGCTGGGTGTGCTGGGTGTGGGTGCAGCACTGGAACAGCTCTGGTGGCTCCAGAGACACAGGGCAAGGACCATTGTCACTGACCTGTGACTTATTAAAGAAAAACAAACCCAAACCCAACCAAAAATAGAGAGAAAAGAGGAAAACCCTGCCTTTAGAACTGTTGGGTGCCAATGTAACCTGGTTTTACTGGTGGCTCTCCTCCATCCATCTGACAAAGCACATGGGGGTTATTTTGCATGGGAGAAGGTCTGAGCTATAAAAAGTAATTACAGATCCTGAAAATCCTGCTCTGAGTGTTGATTATAATATACCACTTATTTCTCTTTTACTTTTATTCCAAAATGATGCCCCACACTGATCCAGTAGGTCCAGGTAGGGGTCTATACAAAATAAAGCATTCTGTGGATGTGTTTAAATCAGACAAGGAAAAAAAATAGTGATTTTATACATAATAGGGTTGATGTCATTTCTCCAGTAAGTAACAGACAAAAGACCAAACAACAAAAAGCAGCAGCATGAAAGATTTGCAGATATGTTTTTAATACCAGCCTCACACAGCTTTGATTATTTTTTTCCAGTCAGACGTTCCTAATGGAAAATCACAATGTGACATCAAACAGCTCAGAGTTAATGAATGCGAGGCGCAATTCCGAAGTGACAAACACATGTTTGTAAAGCATGATAACGATTAACCATCGTAAAAACTGTGGAAATACGCTTTTTAATGCTTTTTGGCCTGGTGCTGCAAGTTCCTCTGAATTACAGAACCTTTCAGCTGGGTCATGGGGAAAAATTCTCACTTGGCACCAAATCTTGCTTTGGGTTATAAAATAGTAAACTCTGGGCTATAAAATAGTAAACTCTGAGTAATAAAATAGCAAGCTCTCCTTTCATGGACTGCTGGATTCCCACCATAGGTCTTGACAAGGGCTGTCCCAGCTTGGACAATCTGCTTTGCACACCCCAGCATTCCCAGCTGCTCTGTGAGCTTCCCAGGATGCCAGTTTGGTTTTTGCCTTTTTTTCCTTACCTATTCTCTGCATTCTCTACACATCTATTTGGAGCTCTGTAGCTCATTATTGCATTAGTGGCTGGTTTTCCCAGGAGTTTTCTGTGCCCTTTCCCTAAACAGAAAACCAAAACAAATTCCAGGACCCCTGGGCTGTCTTGGTTCTCCCTGGCTGCCAAGGCCTTCGAGACATTTTCATGAACAAAGCACAGCCAGCACCAAGGGGGGCTCCAGAGAAGGGGCTTGACCTGGGGGAGACTTGCATCACCACTTGTGCTCCTAATTGGGGTTTTTTATCAATTATGCTGATTTCCTAAAAACTGTTAAATTGTGTGTACCCCTCTGGGGCTGGGCTTTGGTGGACATTATTCCATAACGGCCCCCGGAGGCCTCCAAATAAAGATCCACTTTTATATCACCTCCTGTACTAAAAATTATCTCGAGTTTCATTTCCAGGTTGGGAAAAAGGCAACACCCAGAGCGGCTCTGGGTCTGCAGAGCTTCCCTGGGTCCGACAGCCCCGCTGGGTCCCTGGCTGCAGAGCACACAGGAGGCTGCTGCTCCTGCTCCCCATGTCCTGTTGATGCCTTAAGATTCAGCTTTTATATTCCCAGCCCCTGCCCTGCGTTAGTGTGTGACTCTCCCACTCCCCACGGGCTGGGAGCTCCTGTTCTCCCATCCTGCTCAGACACAACAAATCCTCTCCAGGCTGCACTCAAGGACACCTCGTTGGCCCAGGCCCCCAAAGATGGAAACGGAGCCTCTAAAAGGGGGGACAGACTTGGGCTCAATTCCATCATCCCCTGAAATTGTCACTGGAGAATGAACCCTGATCTGGGAATGGATCCAAACTGATCCAAGTGGAGCAAACTGGTGCCCCGGGGCCCATCTTGGGTGTGGCCTCTCCCGGAGAGGCTCTGAGTGCCCGAGGTGTCCCTATTGAAGGCCCTGCAATAAATCCCCATTTTATTCTCTGAATCTTGTCTGGCCTCTGTTCTAGGGAGCCTCTGATCAGGCATCCCTGGTCCTGCTGCATGGCCCAACACTTTCACAGGCCTGAGTATCTCACATGGGTGCCCTCAGAGCCCGATTCTTTCAGAGCAAAGCATTCTGCACATTCCTGATTGTCTGACTCAGGGCCCTGGTGCCAGCACTCCTCAGTTCTATTTATTCACCACTGGAAACCTGAAGTACAAACACATTGGACGGGAGCCTGGCTCCGGCGGAGTCAAGGACAGAATTCCCATTGATGTCTGCGGGCAGAGAGCTTCACTTCTGTGCTCTGGGTTGTTCTTTACCATTGCTGGCTCAGGGCTAAAGGGACGTTTGAAAAGGCTCCGTTGCCCAGAGCGATGCTGAGTTCCAGTGGCGCTTCCAAACACGGCCCGTGAGCACAAGAAACGTCTGTTTCCATCCCGGAGGCTTTGTGGCTTCTGAATCCAGGCAAACCTGAAGGAGGGCACAGCAAAGGGTTTTTCCACATGCTCAGACTCTGAGTCTGTTTGAAGCTGCCCCTCAGGCCAGGCCAGAGCAGGAGATGAAGGGAATTGGGGCAGGTCCAGGTGTTGTTCAGCTTTTGGATTCAGTGACATTGGATTTTGAGTGGTCAATTTGGATTTTCAGGATTCAGTAACAAGGATGGGATGGAGCTTGTGCCCACCTGTCCCATCCGGACCAAACCACAATTTTGAGGGTTCCTTCAGAGCCAAAACACGCTTGGTGGTGCAACGTGCCCAGCACAGAATCCCAGAAAGGTTTGGGTTGGAAAGGACCTGAAAGATCCTCTCACTGCAGCCCCCCACCATGAACAGGGATCCATTACGGGGATACATTCCAGCAGAACTAATGTGACTCTAATTATGCTGCAGTACCTAACTGCACTTCTTCTCTGCAGAAGTGAAAAGAATTATTTTGGATTTTGCTCTAGTTAGGGAGAGAGCCTTGGCTGTAGCCTTATAAACACATTGCAAGGGCCCATTCTGCTTCATCAAGTACCAATTCTGATAAAGAACCTTTAAGAAAAAAAAACAAAACACAAAAATAACCCAAGAAAACAACTAAACCCAGAGCAAACCACGCTCTTAAGAGCATAAAATGTCCAGAAAAAAACCCAAATAGCTCAAAGCACTTTGCAAAGTACTTCGCATCTGAGTTGAGGGAAGTCCGTTGGTTAAAAAAAATAATCCTGACAGCTCCCCAGCGCCCAATTAATCATTTGCTTTTAACAACAGAGACTCAGAGGCAGTCACAAAAGTGGAGCAGGAAAGCAGGAGACATGAAATGGGCCTTTGTGTCGGGGCTGAACTCGGTGCCCTTGCCAGGACACAAACAGTTCATGTGGGGAGAGAAACCCACTGGCCCACTTGGCATCCCGCGGCTCCTGGCAGGCGCTGAACAGGGCAGTAGGTGGTCTGGCACAGCCCTCCTGGACGTGCTTTCTCACCAGGTCCTTCGCCTCGCAGGCAGGAAAAACAGCTCCAGAGAAAAGGCTTTTCCACAGGATTCATAAATTCATTCGTGGAACTCTATGAAATATGAATTCTGTATGTCTGTCCTATTTATTGGAGCTATTACAGTTATTCCATGCTATCCCCTGTAATTTCTTTGGGAAAGAAATTGTTTGTTCTGTCTCAGTGATCTATAAACCATTTTAGCAGAGAAACTGCAAGCAAAACACAATTTGTGTATTCAGAAACCGTGAAAATTATCAGGTGAAATATCGTGGCTGAAACTTCCAGAGGAAGGGATGCAGGACCCCAGTGCTTCTCTCTGCCTCAGTGTCTGACCGTGTTTGGGCTGGGAGAAGTTTCACTTTCTTATTTCGAATCTGCTGGGCAGTGGATTGTGCTGACAAGTGTCTTTTAATGCTTTATTAGTATTTTATAATAATAATAATTATTATTATTAATATATTAATCTTTACATGAAGGATGCCTGACTTGCACTAAACTCTAGGAAGAACATTCAGGTTTTAACTGGGGAGTCAAATGGAAAAAAAACAAGGAAAGAAGAAGAAAATCCAGGACACATTGGTTCAATCTGACCAGGTTTGCTGTCAGTTTAGGGTTCTCTCTGAGAGCTCCTCTGCTCAGGGGTTGTGGAGGGGGGGCCAGGCTGTGGTTTCTGAGGCTGGGACAGTCACACATTTTTCACTTTTATAGTTCCAGCCTCAGCAGAGTTATTGCTCAGCACCTCCCTCAGCAAAAAAGAGACCCACGGTGGAAGGTTGTCTTCCAGTGCTGTTTATTCTGCTGTGCTTTTGTTAATTTTCCCCCAGCAGCTTAAACTGGTGCCTTTTCCATGAAATACAGAGGATTTCTGTGAGCTGATGGCCTCAGGAGTGGGCAGCTCCTTGTACAGGTGCAGTCCTATTTAATTTGAAAGAACTGTGCCAGTTTTTTATTTTAAAAATTTGAATTTACCTCAGTTTAATAAAAAGTGCGTAAGTTATGTTCAGCCTTCCTCTGTCAGCTCAACAGATGTTTGGTTCTCTTCTTACAGGGATGGTTCCCATCAGTGCCAAAGTTGAGAAAAGCCCTTCCCAACACTTGGAGCTTCATGAACTCTTCTGTGACACAAAAAACCAGGATTTTAGACATCAAATGAATTTTGGTGGGAAAAGTGGCAATAACAATGAAGTTAAGCAGGTTTTTGAAGGTGTTTGAGATGCCCAAATTCAGTCACCATCCCACTTCAAGTTTTCCTTTTTCTTGTACAATAGTGAGGGCAAGTTGCCTTCTTCCATGAGGAAAGTTGGGAGTTTACCCTCTTGGAGCTGTCAGGCAAGTGGGAGTGCAGAAAATTCCTAAAATATATCTGAACAACAGCTTTCCACTCAGTCTGTTCTGTCTTCCAAATTGAGGAGCTGAATGTGCTGCACAGCAAGATGAAAAAATTTAATTGGATTTATTTTTTTTCTTTTTGTACTAGAAGGGGGCGCAGAGAGTCAGCTGCTATCTCACTGTCAAGCACAGTTGTCTCTGTGAAAGCTGAAGGCTCTGCCTTTAAACCATTGAAGATTTCAGGAGTTCCACCAGCAGCTGTGAAGCCAAGCCAGCTGAATGGTTTTGGGAGATGCTCCCACTCCCTGTCCAGCCAAGTGTGCCCATTTTGGTGGTCTGGATTGGCCTCTGAATCACCCAATGTTTGCATCCACCCCCTATCACTGTGAATTTCTGGTTTTTGCACGAGTCCATAACTCGCTTTATTCCTTAAGAATCTGTTCCGCGGGAGGGGAAAAGAAAAAATAAAAAAAGCCACTCTTTTCCAAACAATTGTCAAGAGCTCCTAAGCCTTCTGGAGCATCGCACAAAAGCAGCTTAATCCCGCTCTCTGCAAATGTCACAGAGCCTCGATCCCTCTGCACGGGGATTTGTGGAGCTGCTGCTCCGACGCTGGCAGCAGCCGTGCCCTGTCACCGCCTCGTGCCACGGAGCACCCGCGGGGAGCTGCCGGGGGTAACACAAACATCCCCAGGATGCAACGGCTTAAGGGGATGCAGGGCCACAGTTCCAGCTTGCTCCTTGGTCCGGCTCTGTTTGCTTCTGCTGGAGCCTTTGCGACTGAATTAGGTCATGGATCCGTAGGGGGGGTGGAATTTGCTGTGTAGAGCAGAAAAAAATTCGAGTTGAGTGGAGCTGGGGCTTGGTGCCTTCATAAGGATTTTCTGGAAGGGGTTTTGTAGGGTGACCTTGTCCGGAGAGGCAGAGCCGGCCCAGGGAAAGGAGTTTGTGGCTGCTGGGGCAGGGCAGGGAACAGAGGAGTCCAGAACTGGTCAGTCAGGACAAAACCACTGCTGTAAAGTTCATTTTCCTTGTGATTCCAGTACAGTCTGTGGACACTCTGCTGAGGGCATCCACGAGTTTCAGCTGCTGCGCTCCCAACGGGGCTGAGGGGAGCCTGGCAGGGGCTGGGCGGGCAGGAGGAGGCAGCCACGGGCCTGGGCACCTGGGCAGGGTGAGCTCTGAGCGGGCTCTGACACCCCAGGTGTGCAGGGCAGGGTGTCAGCCTGGGTTTAGTGCCAGCCTAGGCAGGGTTATCAGCCCGGGTTCAGTGCCAGCCTAGGCAGGGTTCCTCAGTGTGGGGTCAGTGCCAGCCTGGGCAGGTTCATCAGCCTGGGTTCAGTGCCAGCCTAGGCAGGGTTCATCCGTGTGGGGTCAGTGCCAGCCTAGGCAGGGTTTGTCAGCCTGGGGTCACTGCCAGCCTGCCCCAGAGGGGATTTGCTGCGTGCAAACTGACGGCTTGGTTGGCCTTTGGAGGTAAATTGTTACGAACATGGAATGGTTTGAGTTGGAAGGGAACTTAAATCCCATCCAGTGCCACCGCTGCCATGGCAGGGACACCTCCCACTGTCCCAGGTGCTCCCAGCCCCAGTGTCCAGCCTGGCCTTGGGCACTGCCAGGGATCCAGGGGCAGCCACAGCTGCTCTGGGCACCCTGTGCCAGGGCCTCCCCACCCTCCCAGGAACAATTCCTGCCCAATATCCCATCCATCGCTGCCCTCTGGCACTGGGAGCCATTCCCTGTGTCCTGTCCCTCCAGCCCTTGTAAATCATCTCTCTGGCACCTCTGCTGGGAGGAGAGACTGGGAGAGCTGGGATTGTCCAGCCTGCAGAGGAGAAGCTTTGGGGTGACCTCATTGTGACCTTCCAGTGCCTGAAGGAGCTGCCAGGAAAGATGGAGACAGACGAGAGGACAAAATAGGACAAAAAAAATCTTACCGGCCCTCAAGCGAATTTTTTGCAGATCTCTTCTCCTGGAGTGAGAACTACTGAATGCATAACCCCTCTCTTATTTAAGAAATTGCTTTTCACAAGGGAATTCTCTTCACCTGTCAGCGACTGGGTGACACCAGCTGTGTGACAGCGACAGCCTCTGGAGGGGATGCTTGACAGGGGGTGCAGAAGGAGGTGCTGGAGCTGGGCAGGAAGGAGGGTTGGCACATGGAGTTGTGGCTCATTAGTTGCCTCTCAGGGAGTTTATTTTGGTGGTTTGACTTCTCCAGTGAAAGGTACACAAAAGGTGCGAGACGAACCTTCATCTCTGTGTCCTGGTGAAAGAGTTCATCATTCCCAGGAGAGTAAGTGGTAAAGGAAGCACATATTTGTGTGGGAAGAGATCCAGTTCTTTTAGCAGAACTCTGACAAAATCGTCAGAGGGGATTTTTCTGTCCATCCTGCCCACTGAGGATTTGTGGAGAGCCTGACTCTTCTGTCAGAGGGGTCTGCAGAGAATTAATGGTGTTCCTGATGGCCAGATACACCTGCTAGATGCAGCAGCCCACCAGCACTGCGGGGAAAAAAATAATTTGTTTTTAGGCAGGATTAAAGGAAAGCAGTTTGTTCTCTTTCTTATAAAGTAACAGCCAATTTACACTTGAAAGAGACCTTTGGAGAGAAGGAATTCCCCATCTGGAGGGAAGATGTGTGTGGTTTCAGGCTGGCTGTGGAGGGTTCTAGCTGGTTTTTGCAGCTGAGTCACTGAGCCAAGAGTTTTGAACTGGGTGAGGGAAGGCTGATCGAGGATGGTCCATGTTGTTCTTACAAGATTTTCTCAAGGGCTTGCAGTTAGAGATGATTGTGTCATCACAGAGAGAGGGCAGCCCGGAGGTCAGCCCTGGTATGGGAAACCCCAGGCAGGTCTTTTAAAAGAGCAAGGGCAGCTCAGAGTGATGAAACAATGAGGGAAGAGCAGCATATTACTCAGCATGGCCTCCCCAAAATCTGCTGTGCTGCAGCAGCAGAGAGGCGGCCCTGAAGGCCAAAACGTGAGCAGAGTACTTGGACTATAGGATGTCGTGTCCTTGAAAAGTTTAAATCCTAACAGAGATTTTTCCTGCAGAGCTTCCTCACTTAAATAGTTTATAAATATTGGATTTATCAATTTGATTATTCACATAAATCCAGATTAATATTTGCGCCACAATTCCACGTCTGAGCAATTCACAGCAGGGCTGGGATGTGGGAAGGGCGATTCTGCCCCGATGCCTTCGAGGGTTGGAGTGGCTGTGGCTGGGGCAGCAGCAGAGGTTGGGGTGGATCCCCAGAGAGTTTGGGAGCACTGTGAGAGGAGTGAGAGGGAGGTGTCCTCACAAACAAACTGGGTCTGCCCATAGGTAAGGCCAGATACTGAGAGGTGAAAGAAACAGTGGGAAGAACTGATGCCTGATGGTTTTTGTCTTTTCTTTTTATCCCCTTTTTATACATTT
>VYZT01021143.1:51283-100177 GCA_013400735.1 Pomatostomus ruficeps
GGAGAGGAGAGGAGAGGAGAGGAGAGGAGAGGAGAGGAGAGGAGGAATGCTCCTCACAGAGCTGGGCATTGAGGAGCGATTCCAGGGACATGCAGGGATTGTGTGTGCAGGCAGCGGGGTCCTGCCTTTAACCCCGGGTGTGAACGTGCCACTAAACCCCAGGGCTGTGGAAAATGGGGGTTATGGAGTTGATTCTTTCTTCTTGACACTGAACTTAATTCTGATTTGGTCCCTCCTATGTAAGAACTGGGGTGGAGCAAATTTACTGAATGATCTTGGTCTAATTTTGTCCTCAATTCCACCGGTTTTACCTGTTACCTGTCTTACCACAGGCCCTGCTTTAATCTCTGCTGAGGACCTGAAAAGCTGGAAGAAATAAAGGACTGAAACTCAGGCACAAAGAAAACAAAATTATTTTTCTATGTCTTGGGAGTTACCGGGGCATTTATTGCAAGACTGCCTTTCCCCATCCTTCTGAACTTTGATCATATTTAATATATTCTGCTTTATTGATCTGTTCTTCTGTTTGATTTAACAAGGAAAAGCAACAGAGAAAGCGCACCTGAAATGGATAAAATCTGTACACTGAAAACGTAGCACACCGTCCTCTGAAGGAGCTTTCATGTAAACCCTGGGAAGCTGGATCACCACTGCAGGGAATAACAAAGAAATACCTTTATCTGAAAGTCAAGGCAAGGCAAGGGATAGCTGCACATGAAAATGAGTGACCCCTTTTAGGGCAAAGCTTCTTCTTGGAAAAGCAGCAGATTTGGTTCAGGGAATTCCAGCACTGCTCTTCACTTGGTCTTTTTGAGAACTCAATCTTCTCTTGACTTCTTTCTCTTTTTTTTCCCCCTCTCTGAATGTTGTGAAACAGAACATTGTGTCACACTTTCGACTGGAATCCAACAAGCTGCAGCTTTATTTACATTCAGAATCAATGAGAGTAAATGCAGCAAGCCAAAACCTTCATTAAAAGGCAATTTCAGTGTCCAGTGGGCAGAAACACAAAGAAGCAGCAACTGGAGGAGCTGCTGAAATTACATGATTCTATTTATATTTAATAGCTGTATTAAAAACCAAAAAAATCACTCTTATCAGTAATTAGAAATACAAGACAAAAGTGAGCAGGGTAGAGCCTCGTTGTTTCTAAAAAGATGTTACAAAAAACCTGGCTGCTGCTCCTGCGGCAGAATCAGCGATTGGACCTCAGCTCTGTTTGATTTTCTGCGAGGAAGATGAAATGAGAGCAGATTCAGAGCCTTCCTCTTCCCATCCCAAAGTTTCCTTCCATTTGTAAACAATCTGTGGGAACAAACCCTAAAGCCCTGGGCCGAGAAGTTCATCCAGAGCGGCGTTTGAGCCTTGGGAGGGAGCTCCAGGTGTGACACTCAGGAGCGGGCACAGGCTGGGTGTGAAGCCCCTGAATTCGGGAGGGGCTTTTTAAATAAATTGTGAGAAAACTTCATCAACTGGACCAGACAGAGCAGGTTCTGGAGCTCTCACAGGACACCAAGGAAACAGTGAGGTCCTAAATGTGAAACACACACAGAGGCAGATGTGCAGCGAGGGGAATTGGCTGAACTCTCTCTGAGCACCGTGGAACTGCGCTGCTTTGTGTTTCCTGGGGTTCTCTGCGTTTGGCAGGGCAGCAGTTTCGGCTCTGGGGCACACTGAAGTGTGGATGTGTGGATGGAACAAAGGATGATTTCATTCAGCCCGCTGTAAATATTTATTAACGCCGCCATCCCGGGCAGGGAATGCGCTGTCACTTGGCATTAATAAGAAGGGAAAGGGCAAACACGGCTGGGGCTGGTGGGACACAGCTGGGGCCAGGGAAATCCACATCCTTCCCCAGATTCCTGGTGCCTTCCTGAAGCTCCAGACAGGGCAGCAGCTTTGCAGTGATGCAGGTACTCAGTTCAGGCTGAGGATTGTTCCTATATGGGTGTACTGAGGAAACAGAGGAGGGGTTTGGCTTATTGAGGGCAGGAGTTTGATTTCAGTGATGTGTTTGTTCCCTGCTGGCTCTGATAATCCATGGGCTTCATTCAGTCTTGTGCTGGTGGCCCCAGTGACACCAGTGACACCAGTGCAGCAGTTTTCGTGGTGAGGCCACGGCTGAATGTGTGTCTGCGAGCTCAGGCTCTGACAGACACTGTGAGTAACCAGGAAAAAGTAACTTTTAACTTAAAAGTCGGAAAAGGATTGTTGGGTTGGGTTTTTTTTTCCTTTTTGAAAAGCTGAAAGAGTTTTTTTCCCAGATATGGCCATTCCAAAGGAAGTTTCCTTCCAGTTTTGCCTGGCCCAGAAGCCCCACATTGCAGTGCAGCCTTGGGAAGGGATGCAGGGTTTGCTTTGGGGCAAGGACACCTGGCTGCTCCTGGCCCTGTCACGGACACCCTGTGTCACAGGATGGGCATCAGGCAGAGGATTTGGAATAGATCAGGAATAGATTTATGCACAATTCATGGTTTTGCAGGTACACCTTTCAAACTCAGCCCTGACGTACTGCAGGAAGGATTTTGTGCTGTTTGCTACCCCAGGAAGAACAAGATTTGTATCCCGGAATAGTTTTTTTTCCTCCTTTATGAAACTGCCTCTGCAAATATTTCCATCCTTCACTGCACCACTCCAACACTTTTACATCTTCCTGCAGGAAAAACCTGCTGCAATAACCTGAGGCAGGGAAATCCCAAAGCCCTTCCCTCACACAGCTCCAGCCTGGCACCTCTGGGGCCCGGTGTATACTCATCTCTTGGGCACTTCACCTCTTCTGTCATCCCATCAACACAAGAATCCCCTTGAGCCTCTTAACCTTGTCAGTCCTGCCCAGAATATTCATTTCCCCTTTCCCGTTTATATCTCACTTCTTAATTTGCAAGTGAAAGAGGTTTCATTCTGGTAAACAAGAAAATGTTGTAAAAAAGTCAGTCTCAAAACCAAAACCTCACTAAAAGCTTCACTCAGCTGGACACAGCTGAGGCTTTGTGGGCACAGAGGGTTTGTCACATCCCCTGGCTCTCACCACTGCAGCTCCAGATGAGTTCAGCTCTTTGCCTTGGTGTCCCCTGGCCTCCAGAACTGCCCCTTGCAATGACAGCCAGAAGGAATGACCCCCTCTCCACCCTACCACCTTCTCCCCAGCCATCCTGGAGCTCCCAGCCTGTCCTGCAGCCCCTTCCAGAGCAGCAGCTGATTCCTGGAAGTCTGGGCTTGCTGGATGAAGGGCTTGGCCAGGGCCTGGCCTGTGGAAGTCGCTGGTAAACATTCTCACGCAGGGCTCGCTGTCTGTCACAATAATTTGCTAATCTGTTTATAGCTGGGATTCCTGCAAAATGAAATCAGTCCCCCACACAGCCTCTGCATCCAAGTGTCTCCAAGAACCAGACTTGGTGCCTTTGATGAGATCACTTCGCCTGCTGCTGCTCGACCCCGCAACACCGAGCACGTCCCGCCAGGATTGATCCTGCTTGGGAGCTCACGAGGTGTAAAACGAGCTACATCCCCTGTCCTCCCTGCAGGGAAACTCTGACCTGAGGATGGCACAGGATTGTCCGCCAGACTCTGGATTGCAGTAAATGTTGGCCAGGCAGAGCAAATGGGAGCAAAGTCATGTTTATTGATACCTTTGAAATGTGAGTGAGTGAGAGAGTTATGGAAAGGGGACCACTGGGAGAGGAAGGGATTGAGAGCAGCCCCGGGGTGCTGGGGGTGAGAGCTGGAGCTGCCCCAGCCCTGAGCCCCCAGCCCTGGGCTGAGCCCAGCGTGGGCAGCAGGGGAGGGGAGGGGGATTCTGCCCCTCTGACCCTCCAGTGAGACCCCCCCTGCAGAGCTGCCCCAGCCCCGGGCCCAGCACAGGGAGGAGCTGGAGCTGCTGGAGAGAGCCCAGAGGAGCCCCAGGGGGATCAGAGGGATGGAGCAGCTCTGCTGGGAGGAAAGGCTGGGAGAGCTGGGGGTGTTCACCTGGAGAGGAGAAGCTTTGGGGTGACCTCACTGTGGCCTTGCAGGACCTGAAGGAGCCCACAGGAACCATGGAGAGATATTATTTCCAAGGGCCTGGAGTTTCAGGACATGGGGGAATAGCTTCAAACTGACAGAGAATAAATTTGAATTAAATTTATTGGGAAGATTCTTCCCTATGAGGGTGAGGAGGCCCTGGCACAGGGTGCCCAGAGAAGCTGTGGCTGCCCCTGGATCCCTGGCAGTGCCCAAGGCCAGGCTGGACAGGACCTGGCTTAGTGGACGGTGTCCCTGCCCATGGCAGGGGGTGGAACTGGGTGAGCTTTGGGGTCCCTTCCAGCCCGAGCCATTCCGTTGTTTTATGATTCATTACCCTCCTAAACAATGGGATGATTTTTGTCACAAATAAACAGGGACTGTGCAGGCAGTGCCTGTGGATGTCATTTGTGCCATAACTTTGGAGATCTTCAACTGCTTTGCAAGGAGCGTGCACTGCACTCCTTCAGAGCCCACCTGTCCCCTCTGTCCTCACACCTGCCAGCAGAACAAAGAGCTGATAAACAAAAGCCATCAAAGGGCAGGATTTCCAAGTAAGCTCAGAATGGGTGGCTTGAATAGTAAATGACATTAAAATAAGGTCAGATTTTAGCACTGGACAGTCCCAGCCTGCAGGAAACCCTCAAATCATCTTCAGCTGCCAAATCCCCACCAGCACCTCCTTACCCCAGCCTTTCTCTGTGTCCCTGCTGGGACAGCAGCCTAGGAAGCTTTATCCACGTTTTGTTCTGCAACTGCATCCCAGAAATGTGTTGGGGTGTGTGACAGGAGCCTCTGCAGCAGAGACCCCACAGCTGTAAGGCCAAAAACCCCCATTATTCCAGGGCAGGGCTTGCCTGGGATCCTCTGCAGAGGAGCTGATGTCACAGATCTCTAAAGAACTCACCTGCTGTCCATCGAGAGCTTCCACGTCTCTGCAAATTCTTCCACAGCAAAGATTCTTAGAAAATTTCTGCTACTCTGTTATTTATATTCTTGTCATAGCTGATACAAAGGGATGAGTTTTACAATCTGTTCAGAGCTTAAAAAAATCCGTATTTATTAGCAGTTCCAAATTCAGCCGCCCCGTTCCTTTCTTTTGTGCTCAGAGTGTTTTTGGAAGTGCTCAGTCATTCGAGGGAAGTCTCTGCAGCCGGGCAGGAATGCTCAGGGGAAGTGGAAAATCCCTGGAAGTCGGACAGGCCTGTGCCCAGTACAGAGCTGTCCTGCCTGCTCTGGCAGGGACCCACACAGAGTTTAAGGTGCAGCCTGAGCCCCTGGCAGAAGGGAAAAGCACAGCCCAAAAGTCACTCTGAAAATATTCCACTTGCTAGGAGTCTCTGGTATTTGGCAAGCACCTCTAGCTTTTATTTTCTCTTTTTATTGGAAAGAGCCAGACACTTCTATGGAGCCTTTGGGGATGTCTGTGCTGCAGGTCAGTGCTGGGAGAGAACTTTAACCTCGGCTCGAGTATAGAAAAATAAACTCCCCAGGTCTGCAGTGCTCAACCAGGCCTTCAAACACCCCTGGGATTCTGAAACTGCCCTGTGATGTGAAGAAAATGTGAGTAAATTGTCTGTGTGGAATCCTGATTTTCTGTTTCCATTGCTCTCTTTGCCCCCCTGACATCAGCTGCTCTCACCATTGTTAAATCGCATTTTACCTGGACATCAAAGCAGGGTACATCTTTCAAAGGAGATAAAGAGGCTGCAGCTGCTGGCAGAGCTCAGTGTGATCGTGGGAGTTTAGGAACACCTTCACAAGCTGCTTCTGACCCCTCCCTGGATCCCAAATTCAGGGTGAATGAGGAGAGAAACGGCGGGGGACAGAAGGTTCTGAGGACCTGCTCCTGTACCTCCCATTTCCTCTGCAGGCACGAGGAATCCGAGGGGTTGGACTGCACAAAGAGTGTAAAATGAACAAGGAAGGATTTTCTCCAAGCAGATTTTGGCAGCAGTCTGGTGACAGTGGCACATCCTGGACGGTCTTACCCAGGGCATGAGGGTCCAGGGATTGCTGGAGCTGTGGCTCCTGAGGATGACAGAGATGTTGAGCTGATTTCTAAAATCTCCTTTCCTCCTTAGCCCTGCTGGTTTCAGTAGGTCTGTGCTCCTGGAAAACCTTGTTTCTGTGGATAATAACACCAGGATCTGGGGAGAGGCACAGTTAAGTCACAGGATGAGATATTCCAAGATTATCCAGGACTGGGAAGCCACAGTGAGAGCCCAGGGTGTGCACTCAACCTTGCACGACCTTGGGGGTGTCACATCCTCTGCCCACCCTGTCTGCGGAATGGAAATCGCTGGTTTTTCCCAACAAGAACGGACTTCAGGATAGGGCTGTGATCAGGAACTTTCACCCCTGGAAAATGAAGTCCTGGTTGTGTTTTTGAAATCCTCGAAACCCCCAGTGCCATTTGCACTGAGCAAGGCCAAGGAATTGTTCAGATTGTGCTCAGTGTCCGAGGAGAGCCGGGTGTCCTGCTGTGCTTTCCCTGCTTTCCCTGCCACACCGACAGAAATTTGCAGAAATTTTTTTGTGGAACGGCCCAGATCGCTGACATTTCCCCTGACAGACCTGTGAACCTGCGGGGGAGCTCGAAAATCACACACCCTGAGTCCTGAGGGTCCCCAGCCCCATTGGCAATGATCGATTTTTCATATTCCCAAGGTAAAAAATGAATTATGCCCAGCCTTGGGTTTCCTCCTTCTGTACAGGGGCTGCACCTCTGCATTTCTGATCTCAAATCTGACCACACTCAGAGAGTTTCTGTCTCCAGGTGGGACCCAGTCTATTGACACAGTTGGTTTTTTACAGCGCGCTGAAACATTAACCACTTCCTCTCCTCCTCCCAAACTCTTAACCTGTCATTGAGAGGCAAAACTCATTTACACCCATCAAAACCTGAGCAATGACATGTTTTTTCAGTGAGGTTATTTTTGATTTACACCCCCTTAAGAGGAGAATTTTCTCCTGAGTGCTCTCCTTCCTCCCAGCCCCTTCCTGCCCGCTTAAAACATTGGAGTTATTGTAGCTCCCACATTAAATCCCAGCAACCAGGAGGTCAGGCAGTCCTAGGCCATTGTGGTAAATATATCAACTCACCCTGAAATAGATCTGCCTTTCATCAGATTCTTCTTTAATGAGGTAAGAGATTTAATTTCACGGGCAAAAAAATAAAAAGAAATAAAAGACACGCGATACGTGAGCAGCTCCATTAGAGTCCGCAAGGAAATGGGAATTTCCAGACCAGGTCTAGACAGCAGCCAGGCAGCGTCTCTGAAATGGTTAATTATGGAACAAATAGCTCACTCTGAGTGCTGCCTGAGAGAACTCCCTCAGCCCAGGGGCTGGAGAGAAAATTCCCCTTGTAGTGAGTGCATCCCGTTCATTCTCACCTTGGCAAAGTGCTTTGCACTCAAACAAAACCCGGGTTAAGGACTGGGACCAGAAAGGGAGAATTTTTTAGTTTTTTTCTTGGGGTTTTTCTTGTGTTTTCTTTTATTTTTTTATGCATAGTACCAAAAGTATTAATTCCCTGGCTTGCTCTCAGAAGAGAAATCCTGAAAGACGCCTCTTGTTCCTCCCAGTATTGCTCTTGCACCAACTGCATCCCTTGCAGCCAGGACACGAGTTAAGCTGGAAAACCCAGAACGTTCTGTATGTTCCCTGCTCCCAGCGCTGGGCTGTGTGCTTTTGTCTGTCAGTCGACGTAAAGAATGTAAAATCATTTTTTCCCCTTTTCCTGCGGGTTATTTTATCCGTCTGTACCACAGTGCTGGAACAGGCACAGGTGCCAAGAGCCACTTCCAAGATTTTATTTTAACAACTTCCTCAAGTGTCCATTAGCCTGGAGATGCAAATTGCTTCACTGAGGCACTGCTTGTTATTCTCCCTGTACTTATTAAATCTCATTTCTGGATCTGAGACCCCCTGAATCCAAGTCTCTGCTGCCTGAGCCAGCTGCTGAAAGGAATAAATTCTATTATGCTGTCCATCCTTAACTGTAATGTCTTTAAACACACACAGCTCACATCTGAGAGCCCCAGGGAATAAAAATTAAATATTGTTCCCAATTCCTTGTCTGGCTGCCTCCTGAGGATCTCCTTACCCTGATGTTTGTCCGCGCTGTAGGACTGTGACACCTCCACTAACAGGACATGGGCTTGCTCACGTTCCTGACTTATTCAAAACCCTTCTTAGCCCCCTAAACGGGGGTGTTGATGGGAGTGACGCTGCCCTTGATGCCCTAAGGGCCGGTACAAACCCGGGGCAGCCCCAGCAGCGCAGGGCAAAGGGCATTCCCTTGGCTCAATGGGATCCCAGGGACACAACTCGGCCCAGGTGGGAACAGCCGAGCAGCACCCCCGGGTCCAACGCGGATCCAATTGGATGGAGCTCAGCAATGAGCAGATCGACCTCAAATCCCCAGTGAGAAACGGAACAAATGAGGGAACTGTCCCCCATTCTAATGACCCCCCCAAGGGAGACTCCAGCCCAGCTGAACAAACCTGTTCCAGAGAGGAGGCTCCGGGCAAGGCTGGAGCCTCTGCTTTGGAGACACTCGGGATGTTCCGTCTGCTCCCCTCAGAGAAGCCCCAAGCTGAGCTCAATCTCAGCCCCCAAGGGTTCTCCACATGTAGGGCTGAGGGACAGGGAGTGTTTGTCAAGGGCACAGGGAAAGGGAAAGGGGATCAAAATGTATAAAAAGGGGATGAAAGGAAAAGACAAAAAACCATCAGGCATCACCCTCACACTGCTGGCTCTGTGCTGGAGGCAGAGCTGGTGCAGCAAGGGTTAATCAACCCCTGAGGTGTCCAGGTCGGGGAGCAGGGATGGGAGGGGACACGGAGGGTCCCTGCAGGTCTGGGGACCATTTTTGTGCTGCCTCAGCTGAGGGAAGGGCAGGGACTGAACCTGAGCACCCCCTGCTTCAGAGGGAAATTTATTTCCTTGGGGCTGCTCCAGGGGTCTGAGATGCTCCAGCTCACATCCTTAAGGTATCCAAATTTTGGATGTGGGCTCCTAGAAAGGAGGGCAGTGCCTTTCCTTGGGAAGGGAGCCCCCAGCCCCATTTGGCCATTCTTTGAGCACAAAAAGCCATAATTCCCAAATGTTTTCCTCCTGCCTTGCCGTGGGATGGGCAGGCAAGGGGACACCTGTGGATATTTGGGAGCAGGGATTTGTCTGCAGGTAACAGGAGCCCTTCCGCAGAGCCCCCACAACCCCCAGCACCCCAGCCAGCCCCAGCGGGATCGGGAGGGATTTTTCACACCTGTTTTCCCCGAATTCAATCATAATAAAAAAAATTTCCTTGCGAGCTCAAAGAAGGCAACATTCCAGTAACGTTTTGCTTTTACTGACTGAAATTTCCCGTAAGATGGGCCTCTGGCTATGGCGTGGAAAATGTGTCCTCAGCCGCTTCCCCCTCAGCCCTGGGCAGACCTGGGGAGGGTCTGGTGGGGCTTATCCACCACCAACGGGGTGGTTGGGGCTGGAGTCCGAGCCACCAGTGTCCCCGTCAGCCCTGGGAGCGGGGACTCTGTTCCAGGACATGTTTCAAACCCTGGGTCAATGCATTACACAGCAAACTGGGAGCAGATGCCGCTCGTGTAGACAGAGGAGGGAAAGAAAAGAAAGAAAAAAATAAAATAAAACCAGAAGTCATAATACCATCAGAGAAATATGTGTGAAGTCCCCAAGTGCTCCTGAACCCTGGCCAAAAGGCAGTTTGGAATCCCAGACTCCCGATGTGTTGAATTCCGAGTTTCCCACCCCACCGCTCCTTTTCTTTGTAGTTTATTTTTATTTAGCAACACGAAGTGAGACACAAACTTTGGTGTTACCATGTTGAGGTGGTGGAAAACTACAGTAGGAGGCCACGGGCTGGACTTGGCCGTAATTGACTGGAATTCATGACATGGGAGTATCTTTTGTTGGCTTTGCAGAATGGAATCACTTTCTGACTGTAACGAGCAACCCTGGACACGATTATTCGGGATAGCAAAGCCCCGGCAGTGACACGAGAGCTCCTACAGCTCCTGGCACAATGGAGTCTCTAAAAAGCTTTTAGGGGAGAAATAAAATATTTGGAATTGGATACCTCTGGAGTGGAGGTTCTGACTTCTCTCTGCTCTCCAGACATCAGTTTTGGCCTTGTGGGAGGCATGGCCTTTGCCAGAATAAATGCATTTAAAACAACAACAGTTCTAAAAACCCTCATAATGCAGACGTTTGTCCTAAAAATTATTTTAAAAAAAAATTATAGAAAGAAAAAACTTGAGTGCACTATAACAAATCAGGGCTGTTCTGAAGAGGAAAAATTAAATTAGAGATCTTATTTACAGGAGCAGGAACTTTTTATTTTTGTTAGATCCCCATTTCAGTTGTGAGCTTCCTTATCATAGACAGAGGTTACCATTTGTTTAGGACAATAAAAAAGTTGATTTTAGCCTCTCACAACGAGGCTTTTCTGCTCTGTCTTGGTCATTTTGGAAACAAAGGTATTGTTCAATTATTGACACTGATGGGCACTATCAGCAGTGACAAAAAAACAAAGGAGATGTCAGTTCTTTTGTGACAGATTCTGTGCATTCAGTTGATTTCAATGCTGTAAATGAAGTTTAGGAGGAGTATTTGTACAATACCATCACACAGCTGGCACGCCGAAAAATGGGGATAAAAGGATTGAATTCGGAATAAAAGCAGCTTACATGATGGCTTTTGTTGCGCTGTCATAAAATCAGCACCGTTTCAGTGTGCAGGGGTTTGGATTATTCTCTCCTGGAGGTTTGCTTGATTTGCTGGCTCTGAGACAAAGCTCAGCTCGAATCTGAGCAGAGGAAGGTGGTTATGAGCAGGAGGGAGAGTTCAAAGCAAATTTGCTTTTGTGCTGGTGATGCTGAGAGAGCCCCAAATTTGAGAGGCGATCACAGGGTGCTGCTGGGGCTTGGAGAGTGCAGGGAGGGCACTCGGTGTAAGGAGAGGTCAGTGAAGCCTTACCCGCGTTTATTCTGGGATATATTTTTCTTTTTCTGTGCTGTTTGATGGACTCTGCTCTCAGTCCAAGGTGGATGTGAAGAACAAAAGGATCGGTCTGGGCTCAGTGACAAACATACATTTTTTTGCTCAATTCATGACCAATTCATGACAAATTCTCTGTCTCATTCTTTTTTTTCCCCCATCAAAATTCTTGCTAGGCCTGGATTTCCAAAGGCCCAGGAGCGACGTCAGCAGTGAGCTCACGCATCCGAAGAAGTCTGGGATTACAGCTGTGTTTAATAAAACCTGAGTTGGCCACAGAGAATGTCAGTGAGCTAAATCCCATCTGCTTTGAGGTTTCCCTTTGGTCCCAGCAGCAGCCAGAGGCAGGATATGAGCAGAGGTGTGCGGGCTCCTTCCGGCAGCGCTGGGGGAAAGGAGAGGGCAAAAGGGCTCCTCTGCCCCTCTGCTCTGGTGACGTGAGCTCGGCAGCGAGCGGGGAGTGATGGCTGAGCAGGGGCTCCCCAGAGCAGAGGCCAGACAGGATGGAGAGAATAAAATGGGGATTTATTGCAGGGCCTTCAATAGGGACTTTAGGGTCCTGAAACCCAAACCGCTCGGGATTCTGTGGATTTCCATCCCAAGGGATGCTCAGGTGAGCTCCCACCTCTCTGCGCTGTTAATTCCCCACCCTCTGGGCTCCATTAGCAGCAGGAACCCTCTGCCCTGTGCTGCTTTCCACCCCACTGGAACATCTTCCCCCTGGAATGGATCAGAACTTCGGGATTTTGCTTTGCTGCTTCCCTTACTTGAACTTCAGCAGGGAAGCTGTGCCTGATGAGACCTTTAAGGACACATTTCACGTGATGAGCTGCAATGTTAACACCAACAATCTTAAAAACCTGATTGCATTAAAGTGCCTGGGAGTATTTTGGGATGGGTGGAAGCGCTGATGCATTTTTATGAACCGAAGCCCTCAGAGGGTACAAATTGCTGTGGGGGAAAACCTTTCCAGCAGTGGAGTTGGTTTCCCTGTGGATGAACCACTCAGGAGCGATGCTAAGGAGCTGATAAATCCTCACACCACCCCACAGGGAGAGCTGCACGTTCTCCCTCAGTCCTCAGTGATCTGATGTTCCCGCCCTTGTTGTTTTTCACACTTGGTGCACAGCCAAACCCATATTTTGCCTCATAAACTTCTAATAAATCTCCTGCAAAGATGATAAAAGCCAAGGAAGCCACTCGGTGTCACCGAGTGTGACACCAGCAGTTTGCATGGGAAATATTTATGTACCCACACAGTCGTCACTGTCTGTTTGCTCTTTTTAGTTTGATTTTTTCTCGAGGGAGTTTTGCACAGAGCTCTCGAGATTATCTCTGTAAATGTTTGTGGTATCACCAACAACAATTTTTTTTTATCTGGTGATTATCTGTGTGCTGATGCCTCTCTTGCTGAGGACTTTCATTTTGTGGATCAGCAAAAGAGAGGATCGAGGTCACCAGTTCTGACAGCACCCGGGTGCCCCGGCCCTGCTCTCAGGTGTCCCACAGCTTCTTCCTCTCTGCTCACTGATGTCAGCAGAGAGCTGGAAATAACTCCACTAAACACCAATTTTGCTTGATTCCTGCTGGTTTGCCGTTGTTTGTGGCCTTCCCAGGCTGGCAAACGCAGCCAGGCCATTCTCAGCCCTTTCGAGGGGACCCCAGGCACTGAGAGCTCCCCTGGATCTGCTCCCAGCAGCTGCTTCCTGTTCCTTCATTTGGGGAACGAATGCAGCCCTCGGGAAATGCCCTGATGCAAAGAATAAATACAAATCATAAATACAAATAATCAAGGAAATTTCCTTTTCAGAGATCATCTCTTAAACATCCCAAACTTGTCAGGTATTTTCTCTTTGCAATGTAGTGTTTGGTGTGAGATTTAACATCTCAGTGAACATTATGGGGCCTTGGCTTTCCAGTTTTTACTCGGCACCAGTTGGGAACTTGTCCCTTCAGCCTCTGCATTTCCTTTAGGTCAGAATTGCCCAGGGTTGGGAATGAGCTGCTGCATTCCCTGACCCCAAACCGGGGGCTGCAATTGTCAGGATCAATCCAACCCCAGAGTAAAGCTGGATATGGTCTGACCAGTGCTGATAATATTGGGGAAAGGATTATCAATACAGAAATTACAATTTTATAAATGTTATCATTTTATATGATTTATTTTATAATATCATTTATTGTATAATATTATTTATTATATAATATTATTTCATTTAATAAATTATACAATTATATAAATATATATAATTTTCACAAAAAAAGTGGCCAAAAGTCTGCAGTGCTTGGAAGCCCTTTTTCTGTTTGAGCCATCCCATCAGGGAAGGAATATTAGAGTAGAAATAACGTGAATCCCCGTAAATAGATATTTAAAGCAATAATTGAGAGGTTTTCTGGGGAAGTAACCTGAAGTGTCTTGTTTAGTGGTGTTGCGTGGCTGCAGGGGAATGCTCTCATAAAAATCAGTTTGTTTGCAAATAACTGTCAAAGAAGAAGCAGCAAATGGTTTTCTGCAAATTCCTGGGAAATCACCAGAAAAGCGGCAGAGAAGGGGGCAATCCAAGAGCCCGGGTTTCAGCAGGATCGCCCGAATATTGCTCAGTGTGCACCACAATTCACTGAGCTGTATTGGGCTACAGCTGCAAAGGAATGGAGGCAAAGCAGGTGGAAAGACAAAATCATTTTGATCTTGGTTCCGTGCCAGTGAAATCCTGTGAATGTGGTCTGGAAAGAGAGAAAATGTAGGGAAAGGATACTCAGGGAAAAAGGATCAGAATGCACCCAGAAATGACTCGACCTAAAACCATCAGTCCTGAGAATGGAGCACGGAAAGGATCCTTAAAATCTCCTCAAGGATCAGCCTCGGGATGTCAAAGTCTCTCTTTAAACCTTGATTTTTCCTCTTCCTCTCACCAATAAATGAGTTGTTTTCAGAGGGTGATTTCCTCGGGACCCAGCTGGGGCTGTTTGCAGGTTCCTGGCTGGGCTCTGTCCTGCCCTGTGCCCACATCCCCGAGGCTGCCAGAGCTCCAGGAGCGTTTGGACAGCGCTGCCAGGGGTGCCCAGGGTGGGGTTCTTGGGGGGTCAGGAGCTGGACTGGATGATCCTGGTGGGTCCCTTCCCAATCAGGATATTCCGGGATTCTGTTCTAACACGAATTTCCTCAGATAAATACATTTCCTTCCAGCCACAAGCACTGGATGCTCCTACAATTGTCCAAGCCCTGTCACTCGTGGTTCAGGTGTTGGATTCCAGGGGTGCCTTGGAGAGGCTCCCCAGAGCAGAGGCCAGACAGGATTGAGAGAATAAAATGGGGATTTATTGCAGGGCCTTCAACAGGGACACCTCGGGCACTCAGAGCCTCTCCGGGAGAGGCCACACCCAAGATGGACCCCGGGGCACGAGTTTGCTCCACTTGGATCAGTTTGGATCCATTCCCAGATCAGGGTTCATTCTCCAGTGACAATTTCAGGGGATGATGGAATTGAGCCCAAGTCTGTCCCCCCTTTTAGAGGCTCCGTTTCCATCTTTGGGGGCCTGGGCCAACGAGGTGTCCTTGAGTGCAGCCTGGAGAGGATTTGAACCAGCACAGGTATTAAATTGGAACTAAATCTAATTACCTGTCTTGTAATTATTACAATTACCCCAAGATAATAATGAGGATTTTTTTTTACTGGTCTCTTTTAGGCTTTCATAAATATCAATCTATTCCTAGATTTGTTCATCATTTATGACTTTCCACAGATCTTCGAATTTCATCCCTAACACTGACTTGCAAGCACATAAACCCCCAGCAACAAACTCCAGCATATTCAGCTCAGTGTCTATTTAATTTCTCCCTGTTCCTTTCGTTTAAAAAAGAAAAATCAATTTCTATCCACACTCATCTAATGAAAGAGGCCACCGCAGGGCACAGAACGCAGAGCTGGTCCTGCTCGTTAGAGATCACAACCTGGAGCTACTTTCTGATTAAAATACATTTTCCCTGTTCTTTCATGTTATCATTTGGTTCTGACTCAGTCGATGGTTCAATGTTTGCCACAGATTGTGATTAAGGATGGGTGAGCCCAAAAAGATAAAACAAGAACAAGCCTGAACTCTTACCTGCAACTTATCTCCCGTGGAAAAATTTTTTTTCAAGTCAGGTAAGTGGGTGGTAAATTATTGGAGGAAAAATTAGTTTAACTTTTGATTCAGCAGCTGCTGGTGGAAAAAATGGCATTAGCAAATGCTCCCAAAATAAATCCCACGAGCTGCTTCCCACAGTTTGATTCTATCTTGTGCAGACTCGTGTGTCTGGATGGGGAAATAAAATGTTTTGTAAATGTTTGTGAGGGAACTACTGAAATCAGGGACAGGGACTGGTTCATTGCATGGGGAAACCGTCTTTTCTAGAGTCCCGCTCTGATTTTATTGGAAAAATTCTGTTACATCTCCCACTCAGGTTTTGGCCTTGAGTACACACTTCATTGGGTTATAAATCATCCCCAAATCACAGAATATTCTGGGCTGTAGGGGATGCACAAGGGTTGAGTCCGGCCCTCAAGTGAGGGGATCAAACCCCCCCGGGGTTATTTCACACAGAGCTGACACGGGCTGGGCTGCAGGAGCAGCTGGAGGAGATCCTGGGAATGGCACCCAAAACCTGGAGATCTCCTCAGGACTGTTCAACACCCCACGGCCTCTGAGGTTGGTGTGATGCCCTAAGGGCTGGTACAAAGCCGAGGCAGCCCCAGCAGCGCAGGGCAAAGGGCATTCCCTGGGGTTAATGGGATCCCAGGGACACAACTCGGCCCAGGTGGGAACAGCCGAGCAGCACCCCCGGGTCCAACGCGGATCCAATTGGATGGAGCTCAGCAATGAGCAGATCGACCTCAAATCCCCAGTGAGAAACTGAACAAATGAGGGAACTGTCCCCCATTCTAATGACCCCCCCAAGGGAGACTCCAGCCCAGCTGAACAAACCTGTTGCAGAGAGGAGGCTCCGGGCAAGGCTGGAGCCTCTGCTTTGGAGACACTCGGGATGTTCCGTCTGCTCCCCTCAGAGAAGCCCCAAGCTGAGCTCAATCTCAGCCCCCAAGGGTTCTCCACATGTAGGGCTGAGGGACAGGGAGTGTGTGTGAAGGGGACAGGGAAAGGGAAAGGGGATAAAAATGGATAAAAAGGGGATGAAAGGAAAAGACAAAAACCATCAGGCATCAGGTGGAGATGCCCAGCACGAGATGTTCTTTCCCGAAATCAGTGCTTCAGGAGGGTCCAGTGCCTTCAGCAGGAATTCAGTGACATTCCTGCCCCTCTCCCCAACCCAGACTCATTTCTTCTCTGAGGGCATGACTGTTAGGAAACACAGCATGTCACAGAATTGATGCAGAAATTGGAAATGGGTGTTCAGGTTTGGAAAAGAGCAAAATTTGTGCTGTGTGCTGGGGAAGGGAGCTCAGGGTGAGCTCGGGGATATAATCAGAGATAAGGGAATGCACACAGGGTGTTAGACATGAAAGCCTCAGCAAGGAAAATTTAAGTTGTTTAGTGAGCCAAAGAGCTCTGCATTTTATGGTCTTCTAAAATAGTGAGTGGGAATTCCAGGGTCAGGGATTCCCCCATCCTTTCCTAAGTGTGTAGGATTGGTTGAATCGTTCTGGTGGTGCTGTGAAGGAGCAAAAAGGGAAAAATCCTGAACCACAGAATCAGGGAATCCCCTGAGGTGGAGGGGATCATCGGGATCATCCAGATCAGCTCCCAGCACTGCCCAGACCCCCCACAACCCCACCCTGGGCACCCCTGGCAGCGCTGTCCAAACGCTCCTGGAGCTCTGGCAGCCTCGGGGCCGGGACCATTCCCTGGGGAGCCTGGGCAGTGCCCAGCACCCTCGGGGGGAAGAACCTTTCCTGCTCTCCAGCCTGAGCCTGCCCTGGCCCAGCTCCAGCCGTTCCCTCAGCCAGCGATGTGCCCGTGGAGCCCGGGAGAGCCCAGCAGGGAGGGGATGTGCTCAGAGAGGAACAGCACCCGAAATTCCCAGGCAATCAGGTTTTATCCTTAGGAGCATCTTTGCTCCTGAGCAGGACCCCAGGAGCAGAGGTTTGGCTTTTCCTGGCCCTCAGAGATGGCTGGGTAAGCTTTGCTCTCTAAATCATCCAGCAGAAGAGCGATTTTATCTTTCATCCTGGAAGAGAGACCTGGAAGTTCGAGATTAATTTTCCTCTTCCCTCCTCTGCCGCCACTCCCCAGCAACAGAACCCAAAGGAAACCCGACCCCAGCCCGCAGCGAGCCAGGTTTAGTGTCGGCTGGGAGGGAAATCGGTGCTAATGAGCATCCTTGAACTGTGATCTCCTCTCCTGTGCCACAAGGCTCAGGTTCAAGGGCACTCCGAGACAACAAAGAGCCCTGGGAAGGTCCCAGCTGAGCGCTCCGCGTGTCACCGATCGCCCCGGGATGGGAAGCAGAGACGCTCTGAGCCTCGCAGAAGTGTTCGGGTTATCTCTGTACACAGCCAGCCACGTAATCTCCTTTTATCTGATCTGAGAAGAAAGGGAATCCCTCCTGTGTTGTCCTCTTTGGGCTTTTATCTCTCCTATTTCAGTTTTTTTTTACAAAGACTCAGGCTCTGCTCACTTTTCTCTTGAATTTCCGACTTTTCTGCCTGCGGCTCTCGGAGCAGGAGTGCGAAAGGATGCAAAAGAGATCACAGGATTGAAAAGATGGGAACATGCCAGCTCCTCTGTTTGTGTAAATCTGAATTTTGCAGTTGATTCCAGTGCAGTGGGGTATATTTACACCAACATTAAACCCGTGAATTTCTGCAGGAGTCCCTAGAATTTAAACCCCGCTCGTGATTCCCCCGATTTCGTGTCAACTCGCTCCTATTTCCCAACGCTAAAATAACGGGGGTGAGGGGATTACAACTCCTGATAATGCACTCTGCTGATGCCGCGGGGAAAATATTCTGCTTTCTGAGTCACTTGCCCTGAGCTGACTTTTCTTTTTGACTGGTTCCGGGGGTTTCCTTCTTTAGCCATAAATCGCATGCAAATTCTTTGTGTGTGTGTGTATGTGTGTGTGTGATGTGTGCCGGGGATGACAGCGGCTGGGAGGGTGTGAGTGTGTGCGCGCCTTTCAGAAGCCAAGAGAGAGAGAGAGGGGGGCTGTTCCTTTAAAGCAAAACTGAAAAAAATGCCTTCAGGCGTCCTATTACAGCGGAACGAGCCAAGGATGGGGATTTGCAGCTCAGCTATATAAACGCGGCGGGATCGGGCTGATGTGCCCAGTCTGCCTCGCTGTTAAAGCTCGCTGCCCTGCGCGCCCCGCAGCCCCGCCGAGGTTTGACAGGGCGGCAGCGCAGTCGGGAGCCCCGAGCCGCCTTTGAGCACCGTATTTATTTCACGGGGACTGCTCGCTGCGGGATCTAAGCTCGGCCGGAGGCGCTGAGGTAAGTCTGCGTCCTCCCTGAATTCAGAAAGTCGGGAGCTCCTCTCGCACCCAAGTTTGCGGTGACCCCGTGTGCCGGCGGCTGTGACAATCAGGTGGCTGGGCAGGGATCCTGGCAGGGAGAGTTTGGGATTGGAGCGTGCCCGCCTTGGAGTTTGTCTGTACTGTCCGGTGTAATAATGCCAGAAATGGCTCGGCGGCGTCCGTCTGTCCCAATGAATGAACGGAGCAGGGCTGCCTGGGTGCTGCACATCCCCACGAGCACAGAGCAGCCCTAAGTGACAACAGGGAGGCAGATTTGGGATTTCCTCTTAGTTCCTGGAGTGCTGCGAATGTTTCCCCCTGCTCACCTCGCGAACCGGACTGAAGCCACCCGCAGGTTTTCACCCTCCCAAGCAGCTCCTCTCCCGGGGCTCCTGTCCGAGCCGGGCCCTTCCCGCCGCTCCTTTGCTGTCTCCACACTGTGTTTGCACCGGAGCCTTTGTCACCTTCCCCCCGGCCCTGCTGGGCTCCAGTTTCTCTCCCAGCTCCGGTAACCTCAGCCTGCAGCGGGGAGCAGAGCACAAAGGAAGATCCCGCTGGTGTTTTATTACCGGCGCTTGGCTGGGTGGGTTCTGGGAGCGGGAGGGTGAAATTCTCCATCCTCATGGAAAAAGAGAGGCACTTGCTCCGTTCTCAGCCTCTCGCTCCCTGGTGCACTGAGATTTTCTGCATGACTGTGTCTGCACTTACCAGCCGGGCTCAAATTGGCTTAAAAAAGAGAAGCTGGCTGCGAGAAGGTGAACACGCTCAGATTCATTTAGGAGCTAAACCCTCTCACTCAAGACTTTGTGTTACATCACCTTCGCAGAGTTTTCCCTGCCTGATTTTCTGTCTGGCTACCAGGAGAGAGAGTTTTTGGCAGCGCTTCTAAACTTCTGAAAAGTCTGTCTCGTACTGTGGAAAGGAATGATCTGTTCAGAGCGAAATGATGGTGATGGGTTGTGTTGCACAGCGGAGACATAAAATTAAAAAGCACAATAAACTATTTATAAAGTTTTTCTTTATGAAAAAGTAGAAAACAATGAGGTTGATGCCATTCTATGGTCTGGGTATTGGATTTGGTTTTCTCTCCTGGTTTAATTTTTAAAATCATATTAAACATTGGGAATGTATTTTACACGCTTCCTGATTAACGTTACACGTGGGGGTTGTTTTATTGTGCCGGGTTCGTGCATTTGCCTTTTAAAGCTGTGAAATCATGGAATGGTTTGGGTTGGATGGGACCTGAGAGAGATCCAGCTCCAGCCATGGGCAGGGACAGCTTCCACCAGAGCAGGCTGCACAGTTTAGGGCTGCTGTAGTCCAGAAATGAGGGGTTAGGGACAATGGGGTTTAGGGACAATGGGGTTTAGGGACCATCCTTGGAATCCTAGGAAACCTTGCAGAATTGTGATGTCTTTTGGGTTGTTTCTCACTGATTCTGGGAGCACAGGGACAAATTGAATGAGAACAAGTTTGACCAAATGAGTGTTTAGCCAAGAGATGAGAATTGTTCTGTCTGCAGCCCAGCTCCCCTGGCAGGGGCTTGGAAAGCAGCTGGAGGAGCTGTGGGGTGTTCCCGGGGCAGGACGTGCACCTGGACAGAGCAGGGATGGCAAAGGAGTGACAAGGGCTGCACCCCTGTCGCTGACCCTGTCCCGGCCACTCTCCCAAACACCACATTGACTTTCACTTCCCATCTTTTTTGCTCATTAATTTGATCCTCTGGCTCTGTGCAGCCCAGAGAAATTTTCTTGCGACTCCCAGCCCTTAATCCTCGCTCTGTAGTTACTTTATCAGTGTTTCCAGAGCTGTGGAAGAGCCAAAGCGCTGCTGCAAAGCCCCCAGCTGCAGATGAGAATGTCAGGTCTCATCTGGAGCGAGAGCAGAAATTCTGCCGAAGAAATCCCTTCCAGGTACACAATGGCCACAGGCACATGGAAAAGAAAACCAACCAGACCCAAATCTGTTGAAACACAGATGTTTAATGATGTTAGAACTTATGGGAACATCCCTAAACACAGCCTAAAAGGTGCTCCACAAATCCTGAGCAACTGTCAGCTGGAGACTTTTTGAAATCTATCGTCTTTTATTGTCCCAGCTCCTTAAAACGGGATCATTCCTCCTCAGTATTCACTCACACTTAACTCTCACCGTGCTATAACATCATTTCTAAAGGTGTTTGACGTTCAGCTCATTTCTCATATTAGTGCTTTTTGTAAGATATCTAAAAAAAGCCAGAGACTATTCACGGGTGAAGATGTTCTGCTGAGCTATAAAGAGCCTGTCAGAGTTTGCTCTGGAGTATTGTCTCGCTTTTTGATAAGAAAATGAGGTGAAATGGCAGGGTCTGCACTTTGGGGGACACGCTCATCCTTTTCAAGAGTGAGGCAGAACTCAAAGGCAGCAGTGCCTGTGAGGCGGCGATGCTACTCCGGAGCCAGAGTTTAACCCTTTCATCCCTCCTGGCAAAACCATTTGGCAAACCAGCCTGGGCAGCGCTGTGCCATTCTCCTGGTACAGCACCACGGTGCCTCTGTCCGCCCAGCTGTGTCACCTGTGGCCAGAGGTTTGAGTGGTGCTGAGGGCATTTCACTGTCCTGGGCTGGACAGGGGGGGTCTGGTGTAAATGGATGTGAGGGACAAACGGTGTCCATCCCGTCCTGCATCCCTCAGGGAGCCCCGCTGTCCCAATGGAATATCGCCTTTGGAAGTGACATTAAATGCAGAGGGAGGTGTCTGCTTCACTCTCAGCTACACACTGACCTGTGCTCCCCCAGCGCCACGAGAAACCCACAGTGGTCCAAGAATGACTCTCATTTGAAGCCTGGGACTTGAGAAATTCCTGCTTGGCCTCGTGCCACCGCAGCCCGCTAAGCTGAAGGGCCACTGACAGTTTTAAGGTCCGGTGGCTCATAAAACTCCAGGCTTAGGAGTGGATGATTTACACCCCTGGAAAGTTGGAAATCTCAGCTTTCCAGCAATAAAAGGTATTTGTTTTTGAAGTGTGGCAGTTTGAGATACGAGGTTTTAAAACCGGGCTCTGATTTACCAATGTAAGCTTTCTCAGAGTGAATTTCTGGTGTGAGTTTAGCACACCCTGCTCCGAGACCGATCTCTGATCTAACCCTGTGGTTACAAACTGCAGAGTCTGAAACTACTGTGAAATGTAATAGCTGCCCTCAGTGGTTTTAAGGAAGCTGCTGATGTCATTTTGCAGAAAAAAATCATTGTTGCTGAAGTGGGAAACTACGGAAGACAGCAATCGAAGTGAAGTGAGTTAATATTTTATCAACTAACAGGCTCAGAAATCTTCAAAACTGCAAACAATTACAGGATTAGTAACTAATGAGTTCTGGACAGGAAACACCGTAACCTGAGGTCAACAGCTGAAAAATGAGGGATGTGTACAGATTAATTATGAGTTCCTAAGATGCAATTTAGTTCCTTAAACTGCTTGACATTGAAGAGGACTTGTTGTCCATGGCTTTGGTTGGTTGATGGTGTAATCATTGCTCCAGCATTTTAGGGCCTTGCTTTATTAGGAGGAGTGGAAAGGTTTAATAAATGATGCCACAAAAAACCTGCAATTCCTATTATTAGCTATTCTAAAAAATTTCTTTGCATAGTGAAGAGAAAAAAGGAATAAGAAGGCAGCTCTTTGAGGAAGGAAAGCTTGAAAGCAGAGGAATGATCAGCCCTGAGGGACAATCCTGAGCTGTCATTCTACAGGGGTCCACTCGTGTCTGACCCTCTGGCCAGGGGGAGCTGGAGTTGAACCCTTCCACACGTGGGAGAAGTCAGAGACTGGGAATTGCTCCAGCCCCTGAAACCCCTCAGTTTGTGATGGAACCTCACAGGGTGGAAGGGGCAGGAGGAGCCGGGGGGATCCTGCCCGACAAGGGGTGGCTCTGGAGCCTGCAGGGAGGGTCTGGGCATTGAAAGAAGGAATAGATGCGGATCCCTCTGCTAAAGGGCAGAGTTTGGATAACTTCGTGCCACTTTTTAACACTGAATGAATGACAGATGTGCCCTTCTAACTGGAATTGTCCTTAATGGAAGGTTTCCTGGATTATGATAGAAGTGCCCTTCTAACTAGGATTGTCCTTAATGGAAGGTTTCCTGGATTCCTCTGTGTGTCATTTCTCTCTCTTCTATACGCTGCCTGTCCTGTTGCTGACAAAAAACCACCAAAACCCCTCCACCTACAGCTTCAGAGAGTATTTCCAGACGTAGAGTTTGAGTAATACTAATTAATATAAATTATACCTCATAACACACCCCTCCTACACCGATGTGAGGTTTTGCAGCGGAGTCAAGGAGAAATAATCCCCATTTATGTGTCTGCTTGCCTTGTGCATGAGCCAACCACCCAAGACAAATCCACCCTGAGCCGATCTCGCTGCGAGGAATCCCTCCAAGCTCCCATCCTTAATTGTCTGCAGTTTCAATTAAACCAAGGTGGGCCGGTGCCAAGTCCCGAGCGCTTCCAAGGGGAGAGCCCCGGTGCCCGAGCAGGCAGTGGCGTTTTGTATTCTCTGGGGAGCGGAGGGCAGCACTGCCAAGTTTGCATTCAGTCATCCATCACATATCAGCCCTCTGGAGCTCCATTCTTCCCGAGCAATGGGGGAGCTCTGCTTCCTACTCGGGCAGATTACTCACTCTGAAAGCCCTTTGCCCAGCCCAGCCCCGCTCGGGCCGCAGAAAGGAACCTTTCTTCGCCCCAGACAAGCGCTGGCTTCCCGAACTCCCCACAAAAATGATATTGTTCCATGCCCAGGAAACATATTCTCCTCAGCAGCCGAGGAGAAAGCGCGGGGCGGCAGGACAGAAACCTTAAATACGGATTTTTCCCCGAGTGCTTGCCTGAATCCCGGGCTCCACAAAGGTCCATTGTAGTGGCTGCCTCTTCCCATGGCAGCCTGGAGCTCTGGCTGTGTGTGGAGAGATGTTGGCCAGGAGCCTCCCAGGAGGCTCAAACCGAGAGCCTGGGGAAATTCCACCATCACGGTTTTTGTTTTAACTCTGCCCAACGTGCGCCAGAGCCTGATAAGCTCATAAGCCTAAAATTGCAAGTGCTAATTGTGTTATGGAATTAGGATATTTACCAGAGTATTAATCTAAACAGGCTTGATTCTTCTTTAAATTTATCTTCTTTTCCACCACTCTGGCAGCACAAAGCCAAAAGGAAACATAAATTCTTCTGTGTATACATGAAAATTAAACTGTGAGATCCTTTGCCTGTGTGCCCAGCGGAACTGGCTGAAGAGTTATTTCCACCATTAAGGAAAATGGCTAAAAAAAGCTTTATTTCCAAGAAATAAATTCACTTTCCACTGCCAAGAGATCCAAAGAGCTGGAAACGGGCAGGTTGTGTGGGTCAGTTTGGGGTTTACCTCGGGAAGGGCCAGCAGTGAGAGAGGCCGTGGGCTGAGCACTCTGGGGACTGCGGGTTGTGCCTCTTGGCTGTGACAAAACCCCTTTATTTGGACAGGAAAGGGTCACTCGGAGTGTGTGCTGAGCACTCCAGCACAAGCCCCTGGTGGTTATCTCCCTCCCCAGGATCCGTTTGTTGGCCCTTCAGCTCTGTGGCCACTCTGCCCTGGCTCTTTGTTCCCGTGGTTCCTTTGGAAATCCAGCCTCTCTTGGAATTGCTGAATCCCCCTAAATGGCTTCTCTGTGCTGCGGGACAAAGGTCCATGCCAAGAAAGATATAAAGGTGGCTTGTGATCTGCAGGCAGCCCGTTCCCCTTGGCCAGGGCCAGTGTAATGCATATTTTCCCTTTGCTTGTGGCTTGTACTTCCCTCCTGCATGGCTTGTCCCGCCGTAATTCAGGGCTGACTCCCGATGAATGCTGCACACTGTGGGCCACAAGGCACCCGAGAGCAGGACACATCTGAAGGGAAAGCTCTCAGATCATTTTTCTTATTGAAAGATTTTGGCCACATTAACAGTTTCCAGGAAAAAAAACCCCAAACCCAACAAAAACGCTGGCATTTCCCATGGCGAGTGCTCCTTATGAATGTCCTATCTATTTTTCCAGCTTGGTGGCCAAGTGCCGTGTTTAGAGGAGGATACACCACCTACAAGCCAGGGGAATTTATATTTCCACTGCCAAGTGTTAATGATGATGTCAACTCAGGCACTTTGCAGGTTAGCGAGTCAAACACGGGAGCCAGAGCGCTCCAGGGGCTGCAGCTCCAGGCGTGCTGGAAATCCTGCAGCACCCAGAGTGCCACTCACCAACACATCAGCACCGTTTGTTGCTTTATTTGTCACTCTCGGGCTGATATTTCATATATTCTTTATTTGTCTTTGCAAGAGCATGTTGGGGTCTGACAGGGTTGCTGGCAGAAAGGAGGAAATTCAGTTTTTTACCAGCAGCCATGTGGCAGGGACACCTTTTGGGTTGTTCTAATTCCTGACCTTGAGCAATTCCAGGCATGGGGAATCCACAGCCTCCCTGGGTTACATATGCCACAAATATCCTATAATCCTGTATCCTAATATCCTAGTAATAAACTGGGGAAAGGGGGTGGGGCCTTAATTTAACTAAAATTTAACTCATTAAGTTGACTAAAAAATTAATAAATTAATTTAGCTAAAAAACTAATTCATTAATTTAACTAAAAATTAATTCATTAATTCAACTAAAATTTAATTCATTAATTTAACTAAAAAATAATAAATTAATTCAACTAAATTTTTAATTCATTAATTTAACTAAAAATAATTCACTTAATTTAACTAAAAATTGGGTCCGTGGTGACCAGCTGCACCTGGGAGAGAGCATTTCCTGCTGACAGGAGCAATATTTAATTCCCTTCGATACAGGGTCCGTATAACACTCGTGCTGGCATTGCCGGGGTGATATCTTTCCCCAGACAGTGCCTCGGGCTGCCCCAGTTTGCTCTGTGCTCATATAGGTCAGGGTGCTGCTCGAGGAGGGACAAACCCGGGCTGACAGAGGGAATCAGAACCCACGGAGCGTTTTCATGTCCCTTCATTGTCCCCTGTCCCCTGCGGCCTGCCCTGCCCAGGATGGGTTTCTCCTGGGCGGACCTGGGGGGCTGCCAGCCGCATTCTCGGGTGACACACGGTGGCATTGGTTTCACCGGGGAGCTGGTGCTGGGTAGTCGAGCTCCACGTCCCTCCTTTCATCCTCCCGGGGCTCCGGTTGCCCCAGTCCAGGCTCCGGCACGGGCAGGGCTCCAGTCACGGCGGGTTGAGAGAATGGAGTCGGAGCGGTGCTGCTGGAGCTCTCTCGGTGCCCCGTTTGTTGACACTCGAGGCAGCAGCGCAGATTTTTGTCCGGGTTCAGGCACCGATCACTGCTCAGGGCTGTAATTTCCATTACATTACATAAGTGCCTCTGCTTTGCATCAGAGCACTGCAAACCATCCCCAGACAGGACATTTCAGGAGCGTCCCCTCTCTCTCTCCAAACTCCTTGCACTCGATTTGTTTCATATCTTGTGCATCTCATTTATATTTCATTTTGCCTCGCCAAGCCCTGGCTGATCTCATTCCGTCTCCTCCTCACGATGTGTTTCGCTCTGGTATGAGTCTGCTGCCCTTCCCCGGGCTGCCAAAGATGCAAATTCTTGATGCTCCCACATGTGACAGAACTAGGCCAGGCAGAGCTGCAGCCCGCGGGCGATTACTGGAAGTCAGATTTCAAGGAACTCCTTCTGTGGCCTTGTGAGTTAGAAAAATGTGCAGATTGCTGCGTGTTTGAGGTGCTAGTACCAAGGACAGAGGAGCTCCAGCAGCGAGGAAAAGCCGCCCAGGGAAACTAAAAATTGGTTTAAAAGCAAGGGACTGCCTGATGAAGGGTTGCCCATCTGTTTCCTCAGCTTCTTCCAAAACCATGCCCGAAGTCTGCTAATGACAGGAGGCAAGGAATGATAATTCCAGTCCCCAGGAATAGTGCAGGGTTTTATGGCTGAGTCCTGAGTCACTTTTAGTGCTTGAATAAGTGTGTGGTTCAATCAAAGCAAAATTATAAACCACATGCAAATATCCATAACGAATTCTGAAAGCACCTCGCTGCCTGCTGACCACTATCATCTGCAGCAATCCCTGCAATTAAATACTTGCTGGTATTCCAGACCAATATAAATGTAAATTGTTCGTGCTCTCAGCTACAGCAGAGCCATTAAAAGAGAAAAACTCCACCTCTCTTCCCTCCGTACGTGACATTCCTCCAGCTAAAATGATTTTAAAGATGGAAAAGTGTGGGGCTGGGTGTGTGGAGCAGGATTTTGGCTCATCTCTTGCTCCTGACCTCCAGGAGAAATTTGAAAAGCAGCTTCCTCAGAGGTACAGAGCAGCGCTGCCCCAGTGCCTGTTCACTGAGTATCTGTTCAATATGTCAGGAGTTTGTGGTTCTTATAAAAGATCCTAATTTCGACTGCATAGATTTCACCAATATTTTTGGTAAATGCATTAATTTGGTGTCTGGTTTTTTATAGCAGATCAGTTATTTGTTCACATCTCCTAGTTATAGTTATGAGGAGTATTGATGGCTTATTTCCTACCTCTCATTATCAGTAAAAAAAGTGATGTTTGATACTTCAATCATGAATTTTTGAGACAAATGACCCTGGCCAAGTTCCCCTCTCCAGGACTGGCTGCTGCTCTGTGCTCAGCAGCTCCTGCTTGGCACGAAAGGAGTGGGAAGAAAACTCCGAAGTCTTGAATTTCTGCTCTTCCCATCTCATCCCAAAACCACCTAGAACTTTGGGAAACGGACTCTGGAAAACATAGAGGTGGTTTTGGAAGCAGCAGCGTGGAGAAGGGCCTGGAAGCGAAGCCGAGCTCTGTGTGTGGAGGGAGCACGAGGTGTGTGATTCATGCGGGGAAGCGCACGGACCTCATGGCCTGAGACTGCATCGGCAAAACCCTCAAAATATTTCAAAGCGACGTCTCCAGTGCCTACCCAGAAAATAATGAGCTCCTGCCTGAGTGTAACTTGGCAGAGAAACTTTCCAAAGACAAGTTTAGAAAGCGCAGATCTTTTCCAGCTCCGCGTCTTTGCCGCGAGCAGGAAAAGCCAGGAGCCGAGCGAATGCTTTTGCCATTAGCGAAGGTTTTATTAAAAGGTACAGGACGTACTTGAGAGGCAGCAGTGGTTTCTGCTGGGAGATTATGCTCAGGAGTTGCTTTTGCTGTGAAAGGGGTTTTTTAACGCTGGAAAAGGCACTAATTGAGGCTTCTGTGGCTGTGGCAGCTCTGCCATGGCCTGGATTCAATTCCCTGCTCAGAGTTCTGCTCGTGCCTTCAGGGACTGATGGGCAAAATCACTCGTGTGCTGGAAATGCAAACAGAGCTCAGGCAGGAGGAAGGTGTGACCCACCCACTCTGCTTTCTCCGGACTCCTCGGCCGTGACCCATTTCCCCAGCTCTGCTGCTGTTTGCAGAACAGTGCCAGTTATTCAAAAATCCATTGTTGTCCTCGCGTTCCCATCCCTCGTGTGTCCTGCTGTTCCTAATCCACAGTTTTTGTCCAGGCTGAGTCTGCTACAGGCTTTTCCTTCCCCCTCCGACAGCTACAGCAAGAACAGAGGTTGCTTTGCAGATGTGAGAAAAAAGTATTTAGCAGATGGCTCTTTTTTTTCCCCCCTCCTCCCGAGTTTGTAGCAAATTGCTCCACTTGGCTGATTGCTGAGCCCCCTGCCAGGAGCCTGAATGCAGCTCCACCGCACCCCACTGACCCGCTCGGTTTGTTTCTCTTTTCCGAGCTCCCGTTTCCAGAAATTGATGCTCAAGCGTCCGAGCCCTTAACAAAACCCCGAGCTCCGAGGGCAGACTGAATTCCCTGTCAGCTTGTGCCTCATCCAGCCCCTGTGAGTTAGACCAGATGGGTTTGGTGTGAGCTCTCCCATGGTTACCTCTTGTAATGCCGTCTCTCTTCTTTTCTAGTTTATACACAACACATTTGAATAATCTGCTCTGTAAAATAACCAGGCTGTTTCATGTGGCTGCTGTAAAATTCCTTCCGTGGTCGGGGCTGGATGAAGGATTCTCCTGCACTTCCCGGCTGCGGGGGTGAAGCACTCGGGTTGTGCAAGAGCAGCAAACTCTGGCACTCCGAGGTGCAGGAGGATCGGGTGGGAATGATCCCTCTGACCCCATAAAATGTCCAGAGATGAAAGGGCCTTCCACAGACAGAAGGGAATTAGCTGGGCCCGTGCAGATTGGGTCGGTTGCAGATTTTTCTCCAGTTCTCTGGTGTCTTTCTCTTGTGGGTTTTGGTGACCTTATAATTTATTTCTGTGGATTCGTCTCCTCATCCTGGTCCTTGGACTGGCACATCCTCTTGGCCTCAGAGTCAGGCTGCAGCTGTCTGTTGTTACCCCAGGATTCCAGGCAGGCGTGGAGCTCTGTGGGTTTGTGCTGCACATCTGGTCAGGGTTTCTTCTTCAGAGCAAAGGACCTTGAGAGAACCAAAGAATCACAGAACAGCTTGGTTTGAAAGGGACCTGAAAACTCATCCCATTCTGCCACCTCTACATGGGCAGGGACACCTCCCACTGTCCCAGGTGCTCCCAGCCCCAGTGTCCAGCCTGGCCTTGGGCACTGCCAGGGATCCAGGGGCAGCCACAGCTGCTCTGGGCACCCTGTGCCAGGGCCTCCCCACCCTCCCAGGGAACAATTCCTGCCCAATATCCCATCCATCGCTGCCCTCTGGCACTGGGAAGCCATTCCCCCTTGTCCCATCACTCCAGGCCCTTGTCCCAAGTTTCTCTCCATCTTTCCTGTTGGCTCCTCCAGGTCCTGGAAAGCTGCAATTACCCAAACTCTTCTCCTCTCCAGGCTGAACACCCCCAGCTCTCCCAGGCTTTCCTCCCAGCAGAGCTGCTCCATCCCTCTGATCCCCCTGGAGCCTCCTCTGGGCTCTCTCCAGCAGCTCCAGGTCCCTCCTGGCCCCAGGGCTGGGGCAGCTCTGTAGATTTCCCTTCCTCCCCAACACTGCAGGGATAAGGCTCCAGCTCTTGGCTTTTTAATTATGTATTTCCTGACAATTTCACAGCACTCCTCAGGAAGATGTTTAATTATGGAAATGAGGATTTGACAGCACCTTTCCTGTGAAGTCCCTGGAATACGGAATTCACAGGGACACACACATCCCCTGTGAGGTTTTACCCGGGTTAAACAGAGCCACAGCAGAGAATTTATGGAATAATTCCCGAGCAGGATGCCTGAGTTTCAGTCCCCAATCCTAACCATGAAATCACACCATAAACCCCAAGGTTTTGGGCACTTTCTGGAATCTCTGCCGAGAACACAAGGTTTTGTGGAATTCCATGGGTCCAGCTCTATTTACTCCATGTCTCTCGTTATGGAAAAGCAGATTGGGCATGGCAGAGCCGTGGTCAGGAAGGTTTTATCCCAACTTTTGCTGTTGAGATGCAGTTTTTCCAAGCCTGGGGAATCCATTCAGTGGCTGCTCATTCCCACTTTGCAATGATGCCTTAATTCTGTACCTCACCATTCCTTTGAATTCCCCAGCTCTAAGGTGAACATATTCCTTAGTTCACCTCAAACTTTATTCCAATTTAGATTTCCCCATCAGTCACAGACTCCCTGAAAAGCCCATCAGGAAGTTTGTATTCCCAGATTTCATAAAGGAGAATTTGTCCTCTCCACAGAGGATCATCCTCACACCACAAACCGAGGCTCTGTGGCAGAGCAGAGCTCTGTGCTCCCTTTCCTGCCCAGCACCTTCCATGTGTCCCTGCAGGACAAATCCCAAAGGAATTTGCTCCTCTCCTTCTGCTGCCTGAGAACCAGGATCAAAATCCCACCCACACATGTGCCACTGTGGGCAATGTCAGCTGAAATAGATTCTAAAAAATAAGATTACTCCAAATGAACATTTGTTTGGCTTTTCCAGCTCAGCATTCAGAGTTTCACCTCCTCACATCCTAAAGGGAATAAACCGAATTTGTAAGAAAAACCCTTGGCATTTTATAGATGCAGCTTTTTCATTTCCTGGGCTTTGCACCTCTAAGAAAGAGCAACACAAACCCTGAGTGAGACATTCCTTCAGCCAACCCACTCCGGCTGCGTTATCCCTTGAACTCCTGCAGCAGCATCCTTTTTGCATGGCCCGATCCTTCTTTTGCCTCCAACAAAAACAGGATTTTTAAGAACACACTCCACAGACGTATTTTTAGCTGCTGTGAATCCCTGCAGTGCCACGGGTCAGCTCCACCAGCTGGTCCAACACGCTTTGGAGGCAAAGGGGGAGTGGAGCTGTCTGAGGCACCAGAGCAGCCCCATCAAATCCCACACCCGAGAAATCTCCGTGTCTGTCTCCTCTGCTGCCTCTCCTCCCTCTCCCCACTCCTCCGAGCTGTTGGTTTCACATCTCAGGCCAAGCTGACTCCCAGCCCAGCATCCTGGGGGACAGGGGAGGGTCATTTATCCCTAATTACAACCCTGGGCTGGCAAACCAGCAGGATTTGCCTTGGGAACAGGAGAATCCCTGTGCTTGAGGATGGGAACACGCTGAAGGTAACTGGGCAGAGCAGCCAGCAACGAGAAGCTCTCTGGCTCCTGGACCAGTAATTTTGAAGTATTTTACTGCCCGAAAATTCAATTTGGTGTTTGAAAATGCACTGAGGTGTTTTACTCCCCATGAGCTTTTAGAGGTGGGAGTGAGCATGAGATTAATTCTCTTCCTTCTGTCCTGGGGTGCAGCAGAGCACGAGCACCGTGGGTTCACTTTCATCAATTTTCACTCAGTAATTGAAGGCCAGGCTGCTCTGCTTTTATCAGAAAAAGGAGCAAGAATCCTTTGAAGGAATGATTGAGGTGGTTGTTCTCTCCAACAGGCCATTTGGTTCAAAGCAACCATTACTGGGTTCAAAGATTTACAAAAAAAGATTTGTCAGGGAATTTCTTCTGGAGAATGGGAACTCCTGAAGTGCTGCTGACTCTCTCTTGGTGTCCTTCTTGCTGAGTCTTCCGAATCAACTGAAAAATGGCACCTTTCACTGACCAAATTTGTGCTGAGAAAATCTTTCCGTTGTACTGTTACTTTGTCATCACTTGGCTCCAGTTCTTTTATAAAGGCAATTTTTATACATTTTTTTGAAGGTATCCAACAGAGAGGACGGGAAAATACTGAATGGAATAATACAGACTGAGACGAACAAAGATAAATATTTTTCTTCTAATATAGGGGACCACTGATGCCACCAAATCACTGCTCTGAAATATTGTAATTCTAGAAAGTACAGCAGATATTTTATCATTTATAAACATCCTCGAGTGCTTACAGAGAGATCAGTGCAAACCAGCCAAGCCTTTCTTCAAGTCAAACAAAAATTGGGGTCAGATTTGTTCCCCAATGGACCAAAAGCCCAGTTTTGGGGAAGGATTTCAGTGCTGCAGAAGGTGCATGCTGGGTGAGGTGTGGGATGGTTTTGGGGGGTTTGTGCTGTTTGGGTGCTGCATCATGGCCCTCCCAGGGGACATTTGCCCCATGGATGGGTGTAACTGGTGTCTGCCACAGGGCTGGGCTCTGCAGAACTCCTGGAAACAGCCAAAGACCTTTCTTCTGTCATCTCAGAGCCATGAATCCCTTTCTCGTGCCCTGTTCCCATCTCGTTCCTCTCTCCTTTTCCTGTCCGGGCGAAATGGAGGGAAAAAAAGCACCAAACTCAATTTATTTATTCACTTCTCAATTCTGCCTGAGCCTGGATTTTAAAGACCCTTCCTTTGTGAGTTTAATCAGATGCTTGATAAGAGCAAAAGCGTTGCTAACTAACGCGGGCCACAAAGAAGCCCCTTCAGGAGCCCATGACCTCATCCCCAGGATTGCTCCAGCCCGGGAATTCAGCCTCCAGCGCACACCCAAATTAAACCTTTGCAGCAGGGAAGAGCTTTATCCACCCTCCTTGGCCAGGCATTGCTTTGCCGACGTTCTCTTGGGCGGCTGGGACGAAACACGGATGGAAATTCAGATTTTTGGGCTCCTGAGCAGCCTGAAGCGCTCCAGGGCTGCTGGCCGGGGCAGCCCTTGGGTCACTGCCCTGCTGGGACAGCAGCCCTGGCTCAGGGACACGGCCACGGAGTGGGGCTGGTTTGCACTCCCAGCTCCCATTGTGGGCCGGGATTTGTTGGATGCTCGGAGCCCTGGCAGCCGGGAGTGGCTCTGGGAATGCCTGTGGGGTCACACGCAGCGCTCCCGACACTCAGCCTCTACCAGAGGTGGCCCAAATCCCTCCCTGACAGATGGGAATTGACACCTTTGTGTTGTCTCGGTGCTCTTGGAGCCTTTAGGAGCTGATCTTGGACATCCCCAACACCCCGGGGATGTCATTCCTGCTCGAGCTGGTGGGTTTCCAGCCAGGTGCTTTGGGATCTCAGGCTGGGTGTCCAGACCCAGCTCCTGCTGCCCCTGTGATGACGAGGAGGACGTGGTGGACATCACCCCACCCTGGCACACTTTTTCTGGACAAGGTCTCCACAGAAAGGCAGGAAAGACTCCAGAATTTCTAGAAGTGAAAAGAACTAAAAGGCAACATCCTCTGGAGTCCCAGGCTGGTCTAAGCCCCATTATCCCTCGTCAGGAGCTCATAACCACTCTGGAAGGCATCACATCTGCGCCTCACACTGAGATGTCTCATTTATTTGTTTCTAATTACGCACATTTAGCAGCAAATTACATGAAAGATTAAACACCGCGCTACGAGCGTGGCCTGATTAATTCTGCACCACACGTCTCAGTCACTCAGCAATTACCTTCTCTCATTTCTAACTTGGGTAATTTTGTTAAATCTGCTGTGGCAAAAATGAGTTCAGAGCTTTGGATCCCTGTTTCCAGAGGAGTCTCTTGCCGAGGCTGGCTGGCCCTATATAATTATTGCACAATGTCATGTGGGATGTTTCTTGTTTAAAGCTTAAGTGGCTGCAAGTGATGCCTTAAGATTCAGCTTTTATATTCCCAGCCCCTGCCCTGCGTTAGTGTGTGACTCTCACACTCCCCACGGCCTGGGAGCTCCTGTTCTCCCATCCTGCTCAGACACAACAAATCCTCTCCAGGCTGCACTCAAGGACACCTCGTTGGCCCAGGCCCCCAAAGATGGAAACGGAGCCTCTAAAAGGGGGGACAGACTTGGGCTCAATTCCATCATCCCCTGCAATTGGAATTGGAGAATGAACCCTGATCTGGGAATGGATCCAAACTGATCCAAGTGGAGCAAACTGGTGCCCCGGGCTCCATCTTGGGTGTGGCCTCTCCCGGAGAGGCTCTGACTGCCCGAGGTGTCCCTGCTGAAGGCCCTGCAATAAATCCCCATTTTATTCTCTCAATCCTGCCTGGCCTCTGCTCTGGGGAGCCCCTGCTCAGGCATCACAAGGCTCTGCCACGAGCCCAGGCATGTCACAGGGCTCAGCAGACACCACTCCCTCGGGCTCTGCCCCTGCAAACACAAATTCTGCACCGTGCTCGGGGTACCTGTTGGTGCCAGATGCTGCAAAGCCTCGAGGTTTGGGTTTATCCTACAAACGATTGGCCTGAGGAGTAAATTCTGCCCTAAACACCACGGTGGTGAGAGCAGCTCTGCTCCAGCCAGGCTGTCCCAGTCCCAAAGGCCCTTTCCTGCATCAGTCTTGTCCCCACCTGTGACCTTTGGAGAAGCTGGCTGCGGTTAAACCTCAGTAAGAGCTGCAGCCACTTGGCTCCTGTTATTTGACACACTTGGGGCTTCCTCTAATGCAGGTGATACGTTAAAAGAATTAAAGGATTCTTGCATGAAGATCATTGAATTTAGGCAGAAAAATTGAGAGTAGAGGGAGCTTTTCATGGGGGTAAACTGAAGAATCTTTCTAGAGGAACGACTGGAAACCCAGGATTACGAAGTTCTGTTATTTGTGCTTTGTTTAGGGTTTTTAGAAATCGGGATGAGAACTGACCCAGGGGCTGAGATGCCAGAATTGAGGGATGATCTCAGCTCTCCCAACTCCCAGCTCGGTGCCATTCCCACATTCCTGGCTCTCCCTGGGCTCCTGCTCCTTTGCTCCCAATGGGACAGCAATAGCAGTGGTAGGTTCAGGCAGGATTGCTTTGCTTTTCTCATCAGCAGCCAGGTAATTCCTAAGAGATATAAATCAGAAGGGTCTGAAGGACCCGGAAACTGGAAGGCACCTCTTGGTTGCTGATTTCCATCACCTCGTCACATAATCTGGTTTTCACTTCTGTTTAATTATCGCAGGTTTTCAGCAGTTTTCATTTTCTCCCCACTGTATCTCTGCCAGCTGCCTTAATTTTTCATTTAATTAATAAGATTTACTCAACATATTTAATATTTCCCTGATCAAAGGTGTCACTGATACTGGAAGGAGACCACCTCCGATGCCTGAACTCTTACTCTGCTTTGAAAATCAGCCAAACTCATTGTTTAGTTTGGAAAGTTCTGTTCTCGCTCCGAGATCCTGAACAAGGACAGACCTGGAGAGATTTGCCATGGCTAAGAGGACAAAACTCCTGAAACAAAAGGAGTTTATAATGGAAGAATCATGCTAATTTACCTCCTCTTCAGTCTCTCATGGATCTCCTTTAATGCTTATCATTCAGAATTTACCAGAGCCCTTTCACATTTTTATGGGTGTTGGCTTCAGTGGGCTATTTCTCCTTCCCCTTTGTCCTCACTGCCATGCTGATGCCTTTGAAATATGAGCCTTTGCTAAATTCTAAACTGTACACAAAGCAATTAATTAAAATTCCTTCCAAAACAGCCCTGGCAAAGCCCTGTCCGTGCTGCTTTTCAGCCAAGGTAGGATGGGCGGGGGCTCAAATGCATTCAAGTGGTTTCATTTGGGGATGATGGGCAGCAGGATCTGTGAACCAGGAACCCTGCAGCTTCCCCAGAGCAGGAACATCATCTTGGAGCTGAGCCAGAGGTGAAAACTGAACTGGAGTGAGGAGCTCAGGCTCAGCTGAGTGAGATTTAATGCAAAAAGTACCCAGGAATTGTTTTAATTGCAGTTCTTTGAAAGAGTCTGAGGTAGCAATGCGACCGCAATTCCAGTGATCACCAGGACCTCTCGTAGGATTTAAGATAATCCAAAATTGCTTTTGTTTTTCTGACTAATTCCAGTGGCATGGGCAAGGCCCTTGGAAGTGCATTCCAGGCTTGAAAACTCTGATCTATGACAGCTCAGAGATCAATCCCGAGTTAACTGTGCCAGCTCAGAGATCAATCCTGAATTAACTGTGCCCAGCAGCTCCCATCTCTGCACTCAGGGTGCTCCTGGCTGTAATGGTGCTCAGTCCCAGGAGTTCCACTGCTCCGAAATGTGCGGTGCCAGCCCCAGGAGGGGCACGGGTGCCTTCAGGGGGTATCCAGAGCCCTGTGCTCACCCACATCAAACACAAACTGCTGCTTTGCCCTGAAATGAAAAGGGTTTAAGTCACAAAGACAGGAACATTCAGAGGAAAAGGTGCTTTGAGGTGCTCTAGAGTGCCATAAATGCCTTCTGGGGGTGCTGGTGTTGGTGGTGGGAGTCAGCAGAGCTGCATCAGCTCCCTCTGTCCTGCCAGGGGTCCAACAGCTCAGCAGAAGGGCAGAGGCTCCTGGGGAGCTCGGGATCTCGGTGCCCCGGGGGTAAAAGAGCTCAGCCGGAGGGCAGAGGCTCCTGGGGAGCTCGGTGCCAGCCTCGCCAGATCCCAGTTTTCCCAGTTCAAAGTGGAGCAGTGTGCTTTGGTTATCCTTTATAATCACAGAGCTTTCGGAGGAGAAGCTCTCTGCTGTTCCCTCAGCACCCGGGGATGCCACGAGGCTCCTGTTGAGGGGCTGGGGACATCCCTGAGTCCCTTCTGTGACAGAAAATGTGGATTTGTGTCACTTGTGTCTCTAGACTTCAACTCCTCCAGTTAAACGAGTTTGAAAACTTCCTTCCCAGTTGTTTCCTCTCTGCCTCTTTCTCCATGGAGTTTTTCCCTCTTTTTCACTCTCGCTGCACTCCCATGGACAGCCAGATCATTTTGGTTGATGCTTCTCTCCCTTCATAATTTCCAGCTTTAGCCTGAAAACCTGACATAGGTGAGGTGGCAAAGGATTTCTATTCTGAGCTTTCACATTTTGCTGTTTATCAAAGGGTCACTGGGTCTGGATCCATCGTTTTGGGGCCTTTCCAGATGTGGGATTTCTTATCTAGAAAGCTGTAGAGCGTTTGCAGGATGTTTGTTCTTTATGGCCTGGCCAAGGAGGCAGAAGTGAAGTTGTTTGACTATAAATTAAAGGGAAGTCCTCAGCCTGGAACCTGGATGGATTCCTGCTTATCACTCTGCATTTTATCTGTTGGAAACCACTCAGGAAAAGGCAATCAGCCTCTCTCTGTCCCTTCCAAAGCTGTGACCCTCTTTTCACCTCTTGGTGCAGTCGATTCGAAGAAAATTCCTGGATTATGAAAATTCCCCTTTGGAGTTTCACACCCTCAGGGCCTGTTCATATCTGCGGGGTCTAATTGGGGTTGAAAGATTTGCACCCACATTCTCCGGGAGCCGTGGGGGACATAGTGGATTTTCTGAATTACCCAAAATTCATCTGCCTTAAAATTCCTCTCCTTAGAATGGATACAATATAAATAACAAGGAGGGGAGGAAAAAAAAAGGTGACGATTTGGCTTTGATCATTTCTGCTGAAAAGATTCAGGCCTGATGGCTTAGGACTGTTATGAATTTCTGCTCTCCACTGTGATTAATGTAGTTTGACCTACACTGAGTATCCCTGCTGATTCCTTCGCCCTGTTGGAATTGGGAGTGGAAAGAAAATTATTTTCTGCAGTTATGAATATGTGGAAACAGCAGTGAAGGATGATGGAGTCAGAGCTGATGGCTTAAGATTCAGCTTTTATATTTCCCAGCCCCTGCCCTGCTTTAGTGTGTGACTCTCCCACTCCCCACGGGCTGGGAGCTCCTGTTCTCCCATCCTGCTCAGACACAACAAATCCTCTCCAGGCTGCACTCAAGGACACCTCGTTGGCCCAGGCCCCCAAAGATGGAAACGGAGCCTCTAAAAGGGGGGACAGACTTGGGGTCAATTCCATCATCCCCTGGAATTGTCACTGGAGAATGAACCCTGATCTGGGAATGGATCCAAACTGATCCAAGTGGAGCAAACTGGTGCCCCGGGGTCCATCTTGGGTGTGGCCTCTCCCGGAGAGGCTCTGAGTGCCCGAGGTGTCCCTATTGAAGGCCCTGCAATAAATCCCCATTTTATTCTCTCAATCCTGTCTGACCTCTGCTCTAGGGAGCCTCTGATCAGGCATCAGAGCTGTTCATGTTTTGGGCTGAAATGTGAAAACTTCCAGGGTCCGCCTGTCCCTTGCTTTGAGGACATTTTGGTTGACTTTTGACTGAATCCACTTCTTCTGGAGCAGAGTCCCAGAACCTGGGGAGTCTCGTGCTCTTGGCAGAACCACACCAGCACCTGGGCTTTGAAAAGCTGCACCTTCTGAGGCCTTGCCTGCTGGAAATGTCATTTCTGAGCCCTGTGGAACAGCAGTGCTTGCATTCCTTGCAGAACAGGCAGCAATTCCCCACATCTGCAGAGAGGGAATGATCCAGGGCAGATCAGCCCCCTCTGTTGTGTTTGTGGCAGCAGATGAGGAGAGGGGGGCAGTGACAATGCAGTGCCAGTGCATCCACGCTGCCCTGCTGAGCACCCCGGGCTGCAGGGAACACGTGGATCACGCTGGAAACGTGAAGTTCCTGCAGTTAAGGGATCACAGGAAACTGTTTTGGGGTTAGCAATTTACAAACCTCAAAATGCTCCTGGTTGTGTTCCCTGGAGAGGGCTCTGGCTCTTCTCCAGCCGAGTCTTCCTCCCTGTCAGCCTCCAGCCCGCTGCTATTCCACCCAGATTTCAGCAAGATGTGCTCAAAGCCAATATGTGCTGACATTATTTGATCCCCTCCTGCTGTAACGTTGGAAGAATCTGCTTAGACAGGAGTTGTTTCCTTTTTTCCCCCTCTTATTTCCCTGCCATTTTTATGTCTAATTTCCAAGTCATGGCATGTAGCGAGCGCCTGAGCAAATCTAATCAGCCTTCTGCCTTCGTTAGGGGGGACAGCTGAGATGGTTTCTAACACCTCCATTCCTTCCTTGCCGCAATCTGTTTTGATTAAAATTGCACAGGGCTCTCATCTGCATATTTATCATCCCACATCCCCACAAATCATCTCACCACTCTGCCACTCCTGAACGTTCAGGAGGGGCTGGAGTGCTGCACCAGGACTTTAAAGCACTCAGATATTAATTTAGTTTCTCACACCTGCTGCTTTCCAGCAAATATGGCTTCGGGGAAGGAAAATATTCATACATTACCTTTGCTTAGTATTCCCCAGGAGTCAGGATTCCTGGGGTGGTTTTTCAAGATTGATTGAAAATTTCCTATTAAGAAACAAATTTCTAATGAAGTGGAAAGGTCCTGAAAAAGTTCTGGTGCCGGGAGGGGAGCGAGGGGAAGGGGGGATGTCTAAACAAAGAAATAACCTTTTTTAATAACATTTTTTCAGCTTTTGACAGCCAGACTGTGACGTGCTTTCAGATCTTCAGATGAAAGGGCTGCAGGGGAAATGAAAATTATTCCTTCCCTTTGTGCCATTGACAGTCCTTACTTCCACCACGTATTATTAAGTGTATCACCAGGCAGTGATCAGGTTTATAAGGAGTGGTTTCCAGAAATAGCCTTTTTCTGCTCTTTGGTTAAAATCGAACTTTTAAAGTTAATGTTCGTATAAGAATTTTATTTTTTTTTACCCAAATGTCCTTTTGCCCCAGCTGGTACTGCAGACATGCCACGATTTGCTCCTCAATTCATAATCTCTCATTTTTAATCAGGTTTTTAAGATGCACAAGAGGCCACAACACCTTTTCTTCTCGTTTCTCTTGAAGTTGTGCCTTGGGGAGCAGGAGGGCAGAGATAACTCCTGCCCAAGGAGGGTGGCAAGGTGACAATGGCCAGATGGGGAGGACACGAGCTCTGGATTTCTTGTCCTGCATGACAAGCAGAGCATCCTGCAGACCACCCACATCCCCATCGCCGGGATTTCTGTAGCCAGGGTGGCAGAAGACCTGAGGGCACAGCTCGCTGGGATGAGTGGTGTTCCCTGTTAGACAAAATATTTGTAAAAATGGAAACACTCTGGGTCATACAAACCTGCGAGATATCAGACATCACCCAGCTCCTCCTGGAGAGCACAGGGCCACACTCCTGCTGGGAAGGGTCATCTTTTGCCAACTTTGCTGGGAGGCTTTTAGGTGCCCCTAAATCATCCAGCAGCCAAGAAAACGCTGAGAAGGTTTCTCCGAGAGCAGGTTTCAAACACAACGCACACGAGCTGTTTGGAAGGGAAGATGAGGGAGAATGAAACAACAGAGCCTGGCAGTCGCTGTGGCTTCACTTCTCTCCCGCTCCCGGGTGGTCCCTTGTGGTCGAAGCTGTAGTTTGGGTGTGTTTGAGGAGCTGGGGCTGGAGAGGAGGATGTGCTCTTTGTTCTCCCAGCCAAGAGCGTGGCTGATGCAGGAATTGCTGGAGGAAGGTGTCTGGAGCTGTCAGATGCAGCAGCGGAGCTCAGCTCAGTGCTGGGCCTTGGCAGAGGGGATGGGAAACACCCGATGGGGTGAGTGAGCTCAGACATCACACGAGGGGTGGAAGCACAGGGGTCACGGAGCAGGCACGGAATGCTGCTCCCAGACCACCTCGATGCTCCTCCAGGAACTTCAAAAGGATGTGAGCCCAGACACATCAATCCTCCCAGTGTCATCTGTGAGCCGGGGGTCTGGCTGCCTCCAGAACAGGGAGTGTCCCTCAGAGTCCTGGTGTTCACGTGGCTTTCATCTGCAGTGACGGTGACACTGACAGGGGCTCCTGCCAGCAGCAGGTTTTTCATTTTCCAGGCATCTTAAAGGAATCCCAGTTTGTACCATCATTACATGATTTGTCAGCAGAAAAAAGTGCAATTGCCTTGGTGTGGGCAAGGCCCATATTCCTGTAGGTTGGGATTTACAGGAGCCATAAGGCAATGGATGCTCAACTTCCACTAAAATTCAGTGAGAATTAGATGCAGAGCTGCCTCCAGTTTGTTCCATTTTCCACTGGTGATCCATCTGTCAGGCAGCCTGTCCCTCTAATGACTGCTTGAGGGTTAGGCACCAATTTTAGCTGTGTGACCTTGTCCAGGGGCAGAAAGTGCAGAGCAGCCCATGGAACTGCATGGGAAGCAGTTTGCAAAGCCCAAGTGGGAGTGCTCAAGACTGAAATCCCACTTCAAATTCAGTCCTCAACGTGTTTCATGAACTGGCAGCCCAGTTTGGGGATTGAGTCAGAAATGAGATCTGGGCCATGTCTGTCTCTGTTATGCTTTATTAACAACCTTGTGATCTCTGCTGGTGCAGGCAGGGCTTGCAGAAATATTTGAGCAAATGGGGTAAGTGTTAGAAATGCCTCAAAGCTGAATGGTTTCCATAACAGGGAAAAAGGCTTCCCTGCTGCTTGTTTACTCTGATTTATTCCCCACTAAAAAGGGGTGAAGTTTGTCCTTTGTGAGCTCAGCGTTGCCTACAAAACCCACTGAAGTTCAGTGAAGTGTCTGATGTGTCACTGTCATTCCCTCACAAAAGCAGCTGGGACAGCATGGGAAAAACAATCCCTCCACCCTGGGGGAAGCAGAAGAGGCTGGTCTCTGATCTGACAAATAAATCAGCATCAAAACGATGATGTTTAGAGAATAAATTGCTGTTTCCTCCATTACTGGCATTTCATAGCCTGCAACCACTGAAAGCCCAGTCACTGACCTCAGCATCAAACCCAGCTTTGCTGGGAGAGGGAAGGGAAGGAACTGCTGGGATGACATTTATGAGGTGTGCTCGTCCAGACAGCCCAGTCCTGCTGTGGCTCCTCACTCTCTGTGCCGAGGGGCTGATCCTGCATGGAAGTCCATGGATGCCCTTCCACTCCCCTGAGAAGGAGCAGGCACAGACCAAGGAGGAAGAGGAAATATTGGAGCTCATTGAAAAGAAGGAGTTTCAGGAGGAGCTGTAGAGCCCAGCCAGGTGCTTGTAACTGGACAGGAGTTACTGTGCTGGAGCTGAGGAGAGATCAGACACTGGGAAATGCTGCTGGGTGAAAAGGGATATTGGCTGCTAAAAAGGCATTTTTACACACATGCTTTTATTGCTGTCTCTGTCGCTGGAGTCTCAGCTTCTCTTGTGTCTCACTCCTTTCATACTGAAATATCCCTGTGACATAAGCCCTGACACCAGAACTTTCCACCTCCAGAGAGCTCCATTTATCTTCCAGCTCTTGATAAATCATAATATAGTGGAATTTACTATGGGGCTGCAAGCCCTGGAGTTCAGATCCCAAAGCAACTGGAGTAATTTAACACCTACAGAAAAGGGATGGAATGAGCTGGTGGTGGTGATGCACCTTTTGATGATGTCTCGAGTTTCTTACATGGTCCAACATTCAAGCAGTGGAGGGGTGAACGGAATACAGAATTTAACATTGGTTAAATCATAATAGAACACATATTTATTTTATCCCCCTGTTTTCAGTTGACCCGAGACTCAGCAGGCGCCTTTGCCCCGTCCTCTGCTTCAGGCAGTTAAACTTTCCACAAGCCACTGTATTTGCTCTAACCTGGAAATAACAACAGCTTTCTTCATGTCTGGTGACATTTCCTTCAGAATCACACTGAGATCCTGGAAAATCTCTGTAATTGTGTATCAGAGCTGGCTCAGCAGCTTGGGTGAAGTGTGAGGGTGCTGTTCTGTGAGGATGCAGCACACGAGCAGTGTCACACCCTCGCTGGGTGGTGTAGCTCCAGTTCATCCCTTACACTGCTCCTTCTTCTTCCAGGGAACCAACGCTCCAGGAAAGGAAAGGAAAGGACATCCAGCTTACTTTGACCTGGCTCTCCAATTCCTGCTCCAGGTTACAAAGACCAAGCAGACCTAAGACTCCCTCAGCCTCGAAAAGGAACCGGGCACCACAATGGGACTCCCCAGCCGGGTGTTGGCCTGTGCCGTGCTCGCTTTGCTGTCCCAGCACGTCGCTGGGGGACTCATCAAGAGAATCATCCGGCAGAAGAGGGAGACGGGGCTGAACGTGACCTTGCCAGAGGACAGCCAGCCAGTGGTTTTTAACCACGTCTACAACATCAAGCTGCCCGTTGGTTCCCTCTGCTCTGTGGACCTGGACACGGCGAGCGGCGACGCTGACCTGAAGGCAGAAATGGAGCCCGTCAAGAACTACGAGGAGCACACGATGAATGAGGGCAACCAGATTGTCTTCACTCACAGGATTAACATTCCCCGCCGGGCCTGTGGCTGCGCGGCTGCCCCAGACATTAAGGATCTGCTGAGCAGACTAGAGGAGCTGGAGGGGCTGGTCTCCTCCCTGCGGGAGCAGTGTGCCAGCGGGGCTGGATGCTGTCCCAATTCCCAGGCGGTAGAAGGTAAGGCAGCCCGGGGAGCCGCTCTCGGGGGAAATTCTTGTGCTGGCTGTAGGTGTTGTTTAGAGTGATACTCTGGCCTGTTTCAAGACTGAGCACAAGTCAACCTGTTAAATTTGAAACCTAATCAAAACTGGGGATGTGTTTGGCCAGCGTGCAAGGTCCACTCATTCACAGTTCCACGGCTTTGTGGATCTGTGGGTCAGGAGTCGGCCTAGGACCCTTTGTAGCTGTGGCACTTGGGCACAGTGACAATCTGTGTTCGAGTTAAGATTAAAACTCACCCAGTCCAAGCTCTTGGCTCCGCTTTTTGTCCCCTTGAGGAAGCTGCCAATGTAACCATTTTGGCTTCCAAGTTTTCTTTAGTAGAGACCAATAAAAATACAGCAGGACCTAAGGCAATAGACAAGCACGAATAGTTATAGAAGGGGGGAAAATGTGTCTGTCGGGGTGATTTTTGAATTGAGGGAAGGGGTTGGTCATACAAGAGAAGAAACGCAAGTCTTCTTTGGGGTGATGTGTCCCTCTGAGCTCAGAGCGGCCTCCCAGTTGCTGATGACACAAAGTGCTGCCTGGCTTTTTGTGTTCCGGGGTGAATGGATGAGTGATGTTTCATGGTGCGTGCCCTAATGAAGCAGCCAGGAGAGCTGCTCAGCCAGTGGAAGAGGATTTTGAGATGGGAATGCTCAATTACCAAATCGTTGGCAGAGGCTCTTCCCTGGCATTAGAGCGAATTAAAGCTTTCCTGGTGAAGTAAATCTAGCTGGAGGAATAAAGAGATGTTCTCATTTAAAAACTTTAAAACTGATGTTGTGTAGGGAACTAGGAAAATCAGAGTCCTTTTAGGCCATGTGTGCCACACTGGCCTAAGGCATCCCTGGGCCAGGGGAGTAACGGGTTTTTGGGATCGTTGGCACAGGTCGCCTGGACACGGCGCCCTATTGCAGCGGGCACGGCAACTACAGCGTGGAGATCTGCGGCTGCGTCTGCGAGCCCGGCTGGAAGGGCCCCAACTGCAGCCAGGCCTCGTGTCCCTCCGACTGCAACGACCAGGGCAAGTGCGTGGACGGGCTGTGCGTGTGCTTCGAGGGCTACACGGGCCCAGACTGCGGCCAGGAGCTCTGCGCCCAGGGCTGTGGCACCCACGGGCGCTGCGTGGGCGGGCGCTGCGTGTGCCACGAGGGCTTCGTGGGCGACGACTGCAGCGTGCCCCTGTGCCCCCACAACTGCCACGGCCGCGGGCGCTGCGTGGACAGCGAGTGCGTGTGCGACGAGGGCTACACTGGCGAGGACTGCAGCGAGCTCATCTGCCCCAACGACTGCTTCGACCGTGGGCGCTGCGTCAACGGCACCTGCTTCTGCGAGGAGGGCTTCACCGGCGAGGACTGCGGCGAGCTCACCTGCCCCAACGACTGCCACGGCAACGGGCGCTGCGAGAACGGGCTCTGTGTGTGCCACCAGGGCTTCGTGGGTGACGACTGCAGCGAGAGGAGGTGTCCCAACGACTGCCACAACCGCGGGCGCTGCGTGGGCGGGCGCTGCGTGTGCCACGAGGGCTACCTGGGCGAGGACTGTGGGGAGCTGCGGTGCCCCAACGACTGCCACGACCGCGGGCGCTGCGAGAATGGGCAGTGTGTGTGCCACGAGGGCTTCATCGGGGAGGACTGCGGGGAGCTGCGCTGCCCCAACGACTGCCACAACCGCGGGCGCTGCGAGAACGGGCAGTGCGTGTGCCACGAGGGCTTCACTGGGGACGACTGCGGGGAACTGCGGTGTCCCAATGACTGCCACGGCCACGGGCTGTGCGTCAACGGGCAGTGCGTCTGCGACGAGGGCTACACGGGCGAGGACTGCGCGGAGCTGCGCTGCCCCAACGACTGCCACAACCGCGGGCGCTGCGTGGAGGGACGCTGCGAGTGCGACAACGGCTTCACGGGCGAGGACTGTGGCGAGCTGGCCTGCCCCAACGACTGCCACGGTCGCGGGCGCTGCGAGAACGGGCGCTGCGTGTGCCACGAGGGCTTTGTGGGCGAGGACTGCAGGGAACGCTCCTGCCCCAACGACTGCAACCACGCTGGGCGCTGCGTGGACGGGCTCTGTGTCTGCGAGGACGGCTACATTGGGGACGACTGCTCCGACGGTAGGTGCAGGTCCCTCTGAACTGCTTCCCCTTGGAGGCTCTGCGAAGCTTTTCCATGGAGCTGAGCCCTGTTGCTGCTTTTCCAACAGAGTCCAAACAGTGGGATCAGAGATGCAACAACACCAGTAGCTTTTGGCATCCCTTAATTGTCAGGGCTAAGTGGTGTAGCAGTTTCTGGTGACTTTTGGTGGTCACCAGGACAACGGGCTGATGGTGGTGTTGTAGTCCCTTTGTCACCTCCATTTCTGCTCCCACCACAGTGTCACTGGCGCTGTAGCCAGCGCTGGTTCGGATTTGTCACCGTGACCCTTCAGTTTCTCATAGCACCTCTTGATGCTAGAAAAGAAAGCTGAAAGAATCTGTTCTAGCTAAGGAGGAAAGGGAGATGTTCCGGAGCCTTCTTACTACACACATGTGTGCATATTTATATATCTCTATATCTATATATCTATATGTATATCTATATATATATGGATGTATATATATGGAGGTGTGTATATTAGATCTGACAGAACTTAGAGGAAAATCGTGGGATCAGCTGGAATGGAAACTTAGCTATAAAGTCACACGCTTGGTTTCCCAGGACCACTGACTCTATGGAAATTGATAGGAAATTTTGGCAGCCTGATAATGACAGGCAATGCACCACAAATGAGGTCGTTTTCTTTAGTAGATCCCGGAGGAGAAATCATGAAACTAAATTTTGGTAGAGTAATCAAAGAGCGCTTTGGGGTTGGGAACACTATAAAAGACAATGCATTCCCTTTAAAAGAAATTCCCATCTTTCATCTCCTCCTCCTGGAAGACACCTAAGCCCCACTTTGCACTCTTGCAAAGATCAGGCAGATCTATTGCAAGTATTTACTCCAATAATAATGTTTTATTTTACTTTGGAAAATCTGTGCAAATCCCAGGACTTGTAGCTCTACAATCCCGTGCTGCTGGCAGTTGAATTAAACTCCGGAGTCCCTCGGGACCCAGCTAGAGCAGTTTTGTGCCGCAGCCATGAGAGCAGCAGCTGGAACACAGTCAGCCAGAGGTTGTGTGCAAGTGTGAGAGCAGGAATTGGCCCGCGGCTCCTGGAAATGTCTGCAGTCTCCATCAGCTGAGCGCTCCTCTCCTCAGCAGCTCATTCGTGGCACAGGCCTTCCCCGTTCCCGCGTGCGAGATGAGCCTCAGGAACCGCTCCTGGGAAAAAGTGAAACTGGGCAAGTCATTATTCCTGATCTTTGAGAACTGCTCATAACTTGGCTTTTTTTTTGCCCCTGTTCCCAGTGTCTCCTCCAACAGAGCTGACGGTGACCAACGTGACGGATAAAACCGTCAACCTGGAGTGGAAGCACGAGAACCTCGTCAACCAGTACCTCGTCACCTATGTCCCCACCAGCAGCGGGGGCTTGGACATGCAGTTCTCTGTGCCAGGAAACCACACGGCTGCCACCATCCACGAGCTGGAGCCAGGCGTGGAGTATTTCATCCGCGTCTTCGCCATCCTTAAAAACAAGAAGAGTATTCCAGTCAGCGCCAGGGTGGCCACATGTGAGTTTAATATTCTCAATATTCATCCTTTTGCCTGCTCCACTGGCATCCCCTCTTTGTCTTTTCTATTTTCGGTTCAGTTGTGTTGACTTGCATCCCTTTTTTGGGGGGGTATTTATTCCGCATTTTCTATTTTCAGTTCAGACGTATTGATTTATGTTCCTTTTTTGTGATATTATTTCTATTGTATTTTCCACTTTCAGTTCAAATGTCGGCCTGGAAAAAACATCCTTCTGCACTTTCATTTTCTGCTTTTTTCCATTACCAGGGACTGTGTTAGAAATACAGTTCACAAGCTCTTCTGCTCTCTGCAGTGCCTCCCAGTATGGGGTCTTTGTAAATTAAGAACCTTGGCTTCTTTATTGTAATGCATATTTCCTTATTATAATGTATATTTCCTTATTATAATGCATATTTCCTTATTATAATGCACATTTCTTTATCATAATGTTCATTTTTAAAAAATTCTGGTAATTCTTCCTGAGAAAAAGGTAAAAACGTAGCAGCACACAAAACAGCAATATGAAATCACTCGAATTCAAGCTATTTTGGCTAAAATGGAGGCTATATTTGGTTTTCATCTTTGCTCTGTTTTACTACAATTTACCTTTTATCTGCCGGCCTGTCCTTCTGTTGTTCATTTTCCTTTTTTTGTTCTGCACATCCCCATCCTATCTAAACGTCCCGATACCAAAAGATGCTCTTTGACTTCTGTCACTGAGCTCCTTTCTAGAGCTGGGGCAGGATTCAGCTCTCCTGACTTCCAGAGTCCACACCAGGCTTCTTTCAAGAGGGCACAAAAAAGAGATATCGAGGGTAAAATTCATTTTATTCTAAGGTTGCATCTAAACCAGCTCAGAAAAGTCTCTCCTAAGCCACAACAACTGGATCTGAGGAGAGTTTAACCACCTCAGCTGCAGATCCTACCTGGCAGATATTTCCAGTGGTGGAAAGGTGCCCCATTCCAGTGCCCTCTTTATGGGAATTTGCCGCTCATGTGAGGATCTCCCCATTTTCTGCCACAGATCTGCCTGCTCCAGAAGGTCTGAGATTCAAATCCGTGCGGGAAACGTCTGTCCAGGTGGAGTGGGACCCTCTGAACTTTTCTTTTGACGGCTGGGAGCTGGTCTTCCGTAACATGGTGAGGAAGCAGTTTCAGGTATAGAGTGAAAAATCCTGGATTTTTATGTTTGTGCTCACTGCTTGCTCCACGTGTTCCAGAAAAAGGACGATGATGGTGACATAACCAGCAGCTTGAAAAGGCCAGAGACGTCCTACATGCAGCCAGGTTTGGCACCTGGGCAGCAGTACAACGTGTCCATCCACATAGTGAAGAACAACACCAGGGGACCAGGACTGTCCAAAGTGATCACCACAAGTAAGCCCAGCCCACGTCTGGTCTGGTTTTTGTTGGCCACCAACAAAACCTCTGCTGTTTTGGGGGTTTTAAACAGGAAAAATCAAGTTCTACACTGTGAGTTAATGGGAGGAAAAAGGAAATAGTGGAGCTGCTAATGAATACATGAGCATTATACAAATTGTACAAAATATAATTTCTCTCCAAATTACCTGCTTGAAGCAGAAAGGAAATTTGTGTCCAGCTAAAAGGTAGCGGGCATTATGCACTTTTATTCCTTTTTCGAGATGTACATCAGCAGGAAATGGAATGTTTTTCACCCTGGTGATGTTTGCATGAGGGGTGTTTGAAGGTGGGGAAGCTCTGAGGGTTCCTGCTTGGCTCTCCTGTGGCAGCTTCTGGTGTGAGGGAGTTTTGATGGATTTGCTTCTGATGGATTGACTCCATTTGGAGTCTAAAACTAAAAGAAGCAAAGGAAGGGAGCAAACGAGGATACTAATTTTAATTCTGTTCTGAATCACCAATTAAAGGCATGAGAATGTGTGTGTGGGTTTTATGGCAAGATTTCTTTTAAAAACCCCTTTTTTCCTCTCTTTTGCTTGGTGCCAGAGCTCGATGCCCCCAGCCAGGTGGAGGCCAAGGACGTCACCGACACCACGGCCCTCATCACGTGGTCCAAACCCTTGGCTGACGTGGAAGGCATCGAGCTCACCTACGGCCCCAAGGACATCCCAGGGGACAGGACAACCATCGATCTCTCCGAGGACGAGAACCAATATTCCATCGGGAACCTGCGGCCGCACACCGAGTACGAGGTGACGCTCGTCTCTCGCCGAGGGGACATGGAGAGCGACCCTGTGAGAGAAGTCTTTGTCACAGGTGAGGGGCCGGGGAGGGGACACAGGGACCGCC